>JAULBZ010003459.1:0-16390 GCA_032360805.1 Neoturris breviconis
TTTTTTTATCGTGAAATAAACAATAGAAATTCACACTTCAATAAAAATCAAAGAATAGCAAATATTTTGCACAGTGAACTTAAACAGAAGAAAGAATTCTTGTGATTCCTACCTTTAGCCCGAATGAGCGTCCCCTTTCTGAAGCTCAAACTCGAATGAGCGCCCCCTTTCGGGTCTAGGGGGGCGCTCATTCGAGCCGGGGCGCTCATTAAAATTTTTGACTCTCAGGGGGGGCGCTCATTCGAGGGGGCGCTCTTTCGGATAATTACGGTATATTTCTTTGTCATTATTACTTTTTTATTAAAAAGAAAGCAAAAAATTTAATGAGATACTAAACATAAAGTCGACGGTAGAAAAAGGAATACCATATTATTTGAATAAACACAATGAACTTATTTAAATTCACTTATTGTGAGGTGCTTTTATGTGAGAAGTGTGCTTGTTGCAGAGTGTGCTAATTCGAATAAATGACACACATCATTCAACTACTATGACCAACTTTAACTAAAACTTATCCAAAAACGTATGGTTAAGACTAGAAAGATGAGTAGCGTTCGAAATAAGAACAAAGAATCACTGTGAAGGAGTGATTTTTGAACTTAAAGCAATGATCAGAGATAGCTCTATTTAACCATATCTTGGAGCTGATACCACTCATACGTAAATATTTTGCCTGTATGAAAGTAAGGATTGTTTAAATTTGATTGAGATTAGATTGATGGGAAGAAATTGACCCTCGAACACTGTTGATAGTAAAAGATCTTACTTCCAGGGATCAAAATAAGAACAAAGTCTTTGCAGCAGTGATTATTTGCTCTTATTGCGACCGGCGACTTCATTTGTACAGGTTGATTAAAAATATCTCTCCAAGTTACATCGACTACTGTATAATTTATAACACAGAGAAGAGTACTGAGTCAACAAACCTAAGCGGATCGATTCTCCGCACTTTATTTCAAGCTTGTTTGACGTTATTTTGCAGTTTCATTTTTGTCGAATGAATTGAGTTTTTTATCGTTCTTTACAAAAGTTGTTATCGTCACAAAATATTGAGATGTCCACTGAAAAAAATAATGTACTTACTTTCACATTTGACACCTTGTCGAAATAACCCATACAACATAGAACCACAATGATCACAAAAAGTAGGACTAAGGTACGTTTTAGGCATAAAACGATGTGGAACATTGATATGGAAGCGCTCTTTCATTTTCTAAACAAGAGCACATTTATGTTAATGAGCAGTATCCTGAAGTTATACACAAAAATAATTGTTCTAGCGTCTTTACTGCTGACCTTAAACAAGTTTTTGCCCACTGAGAATGATTATTTAAAGGTCTGTATTTTGAAGAAAGTTTGAAATAAACATAACACATTCTCATTTCTCCATAATTCGTTTCAATAAGCAGATATCTCAGCCGCTTTAAAGTAGTCAAAATCAATTAATTTGAGAAAAATTAATCTACGAAGAATAGTGTTAAGTCAACGAGCTTGCAATTGATTGGTTTCTTCGGTACAAAGAAAACAATGAATTGCAAGATCTTTGATTCAGCATTCTTCCCCTGGGAACTAATTTTGGAGAAGATGGTCCTACAATAACTTTTATTACAACTTATGGCTACCAATGCGGTATACTCTTTTGCATAAACATTATTTTAGAAAAGTAAGTCTAAATAATACTTGGAGAAGGATGAGCATCCGGGTAGTTGAAGCTAGAAGGTATATTCATTGATACCGTTCTTTGAAGATGCTGAATGGTTGAAATGAAAGAGGAACTTATTACTGTATAGAAGTGATTTTTAAGAATAACGTCAGGCTACTAAGTCCAAAGCCACACTAAAAAATCCCTCCTCCAAAGTGATTCCTCTAGTTTCGATCGTTAGATATTATTTCTTCTTCAAACCATAAATTATGCTTACAACAGTGTCTTGTGATGATTCAGCAGATTTTGTACAATGAAATAATACTTTATTATGACACTTCTTATGAGCAGAGCACGAACATGCTAAATGGAATTAATAATAGTAATATCAACCAAAAGCAACAGTAAGCATGCAAACTGTCAGATAGCACTTGTGCGAAGGAGCAGTTTCGACCATTATCCTAAAAATAATATCCCTACATAGGTGAGGATCAAAAGACATTTTTAAGCTTTAGGCCTCCCTAGTGTCTTTCCTAGTGCTCACATAGGCTGCAATACTTCATTTATAAACTGGCATAATAGAATTCAATGTTCTGGAGAGTTCTGAAGCTTGTCCAAAAGTCAACACAATATCAATTTTGTGTGTGTGTGATCAAATGCACACCTAATATAATAGTATTTCCATACCTGTACATTGGTAGCCTTGTTTACCAAAGCCCCTACAAGGAAAGAAAGTGAAAAATAATGCTTGGGAAAGTTTTATATAGTTGTTTGTTACATGACACTTAATAGCACCTGGCGAGCAAAACATTTTTAACCCTATTAGTACTGGGGGCAGTTGGGGGGGGGGGCGGGGGGATTCCGCCCTCTACCATATTGTGCGGTATAAATTGTTAACCATTACAGTTATTGTGCTGAAACTTTTTAACATTTAGCATGTGAAACAACAAGACATTACATATCTGAAAATAGAATTAGAAAAGCTTTCTTAGAACTATTTTAATGGCAATTCTAAGAAAAATTAGTTATGTTATACTTTTTAAGTAAAATGTATTTTGTTCCTTTGGACTATGATTGTGGAAAGTTTTATCCAAATACTACAAGTGGTTCAGTAGTTATGGAGGGGGTATCCCCAGCAGTGCTACAGAGCCCTAAAAAGCCCAGTACTAATAGGATTAAAATCCACAGTAAAGATGCTAGAACAATATTGAAAACGTTGTTCTCGAGTCTTTACAGTTTTTAGGTACAGATCAGGACAGTAATTATGTGACAATAAATTCTTTTAGTACAGTTATAAAGAACTAATGTTTGGTTTATTCATCAATCAGACAATAATAATAACACACTATAAATCCACAAATAAAATGCCCACTCTATTTTAGTGCATCCTAAAACTATCCAGACCTTTATCAAAGGATTAATTTATTATTAATTAATTTATTTATTATTAATTTATTTATTAATTTATTATTATTAATTTATTATATTTAATTTCAAAACAAGTCTCATAATAACAGTTGGTCTTTTAGTTTTCAGCTGCCAAGCTCAAAAATGTACTCAAAAACGCTACTCCCCAGGTGATGCCCAACCATTATTTTGAGGCTTGCAACAAACACCATAGCAGTCAATAATCTTAAAATTAGTAAGTTATTGCATTGCAACAAGTTCTACTCTGAGTAGCCAATGCCTTGTTTTCAGGTATTTGTGAATAGGTCTATCAAAACATTATATCTAATTCAAGATTATTGACTCTTTTCTCTAGAATTATATCACAACTTACCACATGAACTGGTTACAAACAGAACAAAATGCTGGTTGTCGAAAGAATTTTGCAATGAATTCATGCCCTTTGATTTCATGAACTTTTGCTTTTCTGACTGCACCTCGACGCAATTGTAAACCACTTATATTTTTTAATGCATTACCCTCAAGCGCTCCACTGTTTGGATCATCTATAGAAATACAAATAAGATGGTTAGGTCTTGAAATAAAAACAACAAATAACAGTAGAGCTTTGGTTATTTAGCATACAGGTTCAGGCATTATAACCTAAAGGTATGCTAAAAAAAACACTCCTTCTGTTATTTTGCATTTATTTGGAACACTTTTAGGTTGTTAGATCAGTGGGCGAATTTTGTTCAAAGTCAGCAGTAAAGATGCTAGAACAACGTTAAACGACATTGTTCTAGCGTCTTTTACTACAAACTTTGAACAAATTTCTGCCCACAGGTTTGTCTCTGGTTCTCTATGTTAACAGTGTTCGAAATATGAGCAAATAATCACTGTGGAGAAGTAATTTCTAAACAAAGAAACTATGCTTAAAAATCCCTCCTCCACATTATGTGATCTTAAAGTGAAAAAACAAGGGGAGCAAAACAAGGAGAGCGCTTAAAAATGTGGAAAAAATGTGGAATTAAAGAATGCAAATTTGATCATCATTTTCAAGTGATTTGCATTCTTAAATTCCACATTTTTTCCAGATTTTTAAGCGCTCCCCTTGATTTGTTAATTTACTTTACGAAAAACAGTATATATTTTTTTTTATACAAATTAAGTACCAAAAAAAATCTGTGTTAATTACTGATTCGCATTTTTTAATTCCGCAAAATCAAAATAAAATCGTTCATTCACATTATTTTGTTCCACAAACATTCTCTTCCCTTAAGATATGCGAGCTTTGGCTAAAGAATAATCATATAGTTGCAACTCAAGTTCCAGAGCAGTTATGGTAAGAGTCCTAGTGTAACAGTTCTAGAGTGGCTACAGTAATAGTCCTAATATTCTTCATAGAGACGAGTATTGAATTAAATCATTACAAGGTTGTTAACCCAGGTAACATTTATTTCTGACATGTCTAGAAATATATCACCACAATCTATGCTTGTACTATACAAACACTTGTATAAAATAAGTACTAAAAAATGATACCTTTGGTTTCTGTAAAGTGACGTATTTGAAGCAATAACCTTCCATGAGGTTTAAGATCAAGCTAAAAAATAATCAAAGAGAAAATATTACAGCTGAAAGTACTATAGGTAAATATATAGAATTGAATCATTTTGGCTTTATGCCAGTGGTTAAAATAACTACCGGTTATCACTGCGGAGGAAAGATTTTTCAGAACATTTTAAACCAATTTGGTTAAATATATTTTGAAAATCTCTCCTCCGCAGTGATGACCAGAAGTTACTTTAACCACTGTTATGTAATCCAGAAACCAATCTGCTCTTCTTTATGGTTTCATTTCAAATAAGTCCCTTATTTATACCAAAACATTGGTATTTAAAACATAATTTTAGGGACTCAGCTAAGTGTATATTATCTCTGTAGTTGACTTAAGAGCAAATAATCATTTAACTGTGCTCAATAAGCCCTCCTACGCAGTGATTATTTACTTCTATTTCAACCACTGTGTCTATGAAGATAGGTGATATGTAAATGAACTTGCAATTGATTGGTTTCATCAGTTCAACAGGGACTGAAATAACAGCCAGTCTCCACCGTGGAGGAGAAAATTGTTTTCAGCAAATTTGGCGGAAAATATTCTGACAATTATGTATTTTGACCACCGACAACAGCAACCTACCCATATGCTGGATATATTCTCACGACTCTCTTTACACTGATCAGCTAGAAACTGTACACCTACAGTCGAATCACCTGTTACTTTACCATCAATTTTATTCATTACCACTAGGGTAATTACTCTTCCTACATAAAAGAACAAGTCAAAGTTACAGCAAAGTTTGTTATTATTATTTTTTTCAGTTCTCCAATTAAAGGTTTCTGATGTAGACTTTTTAGCCTGAAGCTATTCCCAAAAATTCCCTCTTCTACAGCCCTGTTTATATGCAGGTGATTTTCAAACAGGGCTTAAAATGACTGCCGGTCATCACTGTGGAGAAGAAATTTTTCAAAATATTTTCAGCCAAATTGACCAAAAAAATTCTGAAAAATCTCTCTTCCACAGTGATGACTGACAGTCATTTTAAGCCCTACATATAAACTATAAACCTTTCGTTCATCATTTTTAATGTTGATTTCCTGATCGTATTTGATTTTTCACTACCTCCATAAACTGACCATGCAATTTCAATTATTTCTTTAGAACATTTATCTCTATTCTCAGATACCGGAAATAAATAACTAAGCATGAATTAATCTAACTGCCAGTCCTCACTGTGGAGAAGAGATTTTTCGGAATATCTTCAGTCAATTAGGCTGAAAAAATATTTACGGAGGAGAGTATTGAGTCAATGATCTTGTACTGAAGAAACCAATCCATTGCAAGCTCATTGACCTAACACACTTCTGCACAGATTCATATTTGTTGAATTTTAGTTGATTTAACCCTGACAAAAAAGTTGGTTTTGGAGTGAAATTTTGAGATAATCCCTTACGGCTGTCAGAAGTATTTTGCAATGCATTATGTCCTTTGATTTCATGAAACATTTGATTTTCTGACCACACCTTGACTGTCAGGGTAAGGAACCATTCAATAATTTTGAGAAAAATTAATCTATGGTGAAGAGTGTTAAGTCAATGAGCTTGCAATTGATTGGTTTATTCTCGACAAAGAAACCAATCAATTGCAAGATCATTGATTCAGCACTCTTCCCCTGGTAAGCAAATAAGAGACTCAGTTCCTGAGATAAGAACAAATGATAACAGTAGAGATTATCTAGTACACAGGTTCAGAGTATTAAAAATCACTCCTTCATGGTGATTATTCAGCCCAATATCCAGATTTGAGAGCGTTGGAACGCTATAGGCGCCCAAAAAATGTCCCCCCCCAAAAAAAATAAAATAAATAAAAAAATAAAAATAAAATAATAATAAAAAAAAACAATATTAATAAAAAAGATAAACAACGAATGACTCCCTACTTGTCTGCTAAACGACATGTCAACAAACAAATAAATAAGCCAATAAATGAATAAGTTAATAATTAAGTAAGCAGATCTTAGTAAGATGTTATTTATGTTAATTGTAAGATGGTAGATATATTGTTGTGAAATTGTAAAGTTTCAATCGTGAAGAACATAAACATGCAAACAAACCTTGTCCAAATACATAGTTTTGACTAGAACCAAAGACGTTTTTTTAGTACTGGGTGAAAAACCACTAAACCTTGACTTTATTTATCCCGGAAATTCATCACGGGAAACGTACTTTCCGCCTATCTGGAAATGAAAATCTCAAAATGGGGGCTCGCAGAGATACTATAGTAAGTTTTCAGTAATTTAAAAAATGCTGTCCCCTCAAAAACTCTGCATATGGCACTGTTATTCACTCTTATTTTGACCAATGACTTATATCAAACAACAAACCTTCATATAAATGTGTATCGAAGCATCTGTTCCAGTCAGGATATATCGTTTTCTTCTTCTGAATAACTTGAGTACCTTGACCAGGAACCTCTACTGCTTCTTTGATTTGCACACCAACAAATGGATCCCATGTTTTTCCTTCACCTTCTAATTTTTGCCATACTTCTGAACCAGCAGAGGCTTCTATTACTTTGATACGGATAAAACCCATGATTTTGATTTACAATATCTCATTTATATATTTTTATCTAATTGATATACAGTATACATTCCATGATACACGGCTTTGCAGGGCTTTAAATAATTGCCGGTCATCACTGTGGATAAGATTTTTTAGAATATTTTCAGCCAATTTGTCAGAAAATATTTTGAAAAATCTCTCCTCCACAGTGATGACTGGCAGTTATTTTAAGCCCTGCTATGAATATTTTAGTATAGTGTTCAGCTATAGCTATACTTAAAAACACTATTTTCCTGCTATAAAGCCTGAAGCTATGCTCAAAAATCATTTCTCTAGTCAATCGCTTGATTGTTAAACATAACACTCTTCTGTGCAGTTTCAGGCTACATTCGTTGCACCATTACTTTAAAAACAAAAGTATTCTTACTGTAGTATAACAAAATTACTATTTAAGCATAATAAGAACCCTCTGCTCTGAAAGTTTAATACTGATTGACAATCAGATTAATCAATATTTGAAATTAATTTGTGTTAGTGGTCAATGTTAGAGCATTGTGGATGACAAATTTTTTAGTATAGCTTCAGACTTTATGCCCAAAGTTATGCTCAAAAATCCAGCCTCCACAGTGATTACTTACTCTTATCTTGACCACTATATGTAGGTATATTCATAATTAACAAAGTGTATTACTTTACTTATTTAATCATCATCAAAAAGTGTAAAATAAATATAGTAATTTCACCTATTCACCTATGCTTAAAATAGCTTGCAAAAGTACAGTAGTCAGGTACAAATGTGTAGGTTTTCAATGTTTTTTTTTTTAATTGGGACATACCGCAGGCATTTTGATTGTGTGTTGTCAGAAAAATGAGCTGGAGGCAAGAACCAAGACTTTACTCTTTGTAACTGAGTCCCAAGACCCTAATATTACAGGCAAGATATGCTATAAAAATTTTAAATTATGAAATCCTTGCATGGAAGTGGCATTTTTTTCTTTCTTTATAGATACCTTTAGATACCTAATAACTATTTTCAATGATTGCTTTTAACTCTTTGGAAGCATCTTTAGAAATATGTGAGACATGGTCCAAAGGTTACAATCTCGTTCCTAATGTTTTCGTTTTGTGATTCTTATCAATTGTATTATTTGAGTGATTGATTGATGCTTTAAAAGATTGTAATTACAGTAGTGCTTTAATATTTTAGGATTTATTTTGAGTTTTGTATAAATGTGTTAATTCGTTTTAAAGAAGTATAAATAAATTTTGTATAGATGTGTTAATTCGTTTTAAAGAAGTACAAACATAATAATAAGCTTGATGTTAAAAAGTAGTCTGACAAATTGAGTAAAAGTTAAACCTACAGCCAGCATACGGACTGAATTTAAGACATGGAATGGCTAAAGATTTCCATTATAGAGTCAACATCATGATTAATGATTGGAGTGAAAGACTTTGAGGATCCAGCTAGCTAGACGACTGTTTTCCATTTTCAGCATTGGTTTTTATTATATGACGGCGGTTGAATGGAATGATCCATTTGTTTTGCGTTATCCCATCTAATAATTCCAAGATCTTTGACATACAATTTTTTGATGAATGATGAAGTAGTATAGTTAGCTAGTATCTCCAGTCAATATTTTTGGCATATCGTAGTCGTAGAATTCAGTTTCAGTTTGATTGTGAAATATGGAAGTATAAGTATAGCTAGATTCTCTTGCTTGCAATTCGTTTATAGCGCTATTCTATGCTTGATTCCTTTTGTAACTCAACTTATATAACTTTCATAACTGCTTGATGATGACTGCTTGACCTAACCCTCCTGCTTACCCGTCAGTTTTTTCCCGGTTCTAGATTTTTTTTTACACTGAGAAAAAGCCATCTGATAGGCTCATGCCCTAGACAATAGTGTATTATAGTAAACAACCCAGAATGAGTGTAAGTAAGCAGTTATTTGAAGATCATGAGGCATATTGCAACGTAATGATTACGAAATTGAAACTAACTCATTAATTAGTAATCTTCTATCCTGTATGTTTACATCCCTCCCCCGTAACATTGGTAGCCATTTTGAATTATGGTAGAGACAGGGATGAAGTGACAATATTTTCAAATATTGCTACTTTGAAGCGTCCATAGAATAAGTCAAATAACTTCAAGAACGAACTCACCAAAATAAATATTGTCCATTTTACTGGCAAAAAGTGTAGTAAGTGTACCCACGTACTTAAAAGAAAGTCTTTGATTTTTCCTTCCACCCGCACATGCTCAGGAAGGTTTGATCGCATTGAGCAAACTCGAAGTCTTCAACGCAAGAAACTTTGAACATTTGCGCAGATTTGATATCAACAGAACAACAAATAGCAGTAAGTTGATCACTTCACACATGCTGCAGCTTTTAGGTTAGCAAGAGGTATTTTCATGGAGTCTGCTGTAGAAATTTACTTTTCAGACATGACTGCTCTATATTGCAGAAGATGGTCGTCAGAATGGCAACGATATAGGCGCCACCACCAGACCACAGCTATAAATCCCATTTCTACAAGCAACGAAAAACAGTGGTCTCCACTGAAACACTCGGACCTGTTTTTAATGAAGTATGATTTCTTTATTTTGATTTTTTTTTTTGTTAACTAGCTAGCTAGCTAGAGTGTAAGTAGAGGGAAGCCTTTTTTACTAGACTACGTGTGCAGGCAGTTTCTGTTTTTTTTTAGTTTTAGCATCAAGCCAGAGGCTGACGACAGAGCCAGGAGCTGACATACTCTTTATGCAACTCCCAGGGATAAAGTCAGAGAGTCAGTAGTAGGGATTGGCATACTTGACGGGTCATACTTCTTGCAGGTTTTAAATTTCGATATAGGTGCATGTTTCTAGTAAGTGCATTTTCAGAGTTCACCCAAACTTCAACAAAGAGACAGCCAGCAGACATCAATTCTCTCATGCCTTAAAAAAAGTGTCCTATGTATGTATATGATGTATATGAACTTTGTTGGTCTGATGATATCAAATTGTGACTGTTTGGTAGACAGGAATATAGTTACTTTTTAAAAGAAATGAGTTATTTAACTTTAATTGTGATGACGTCATCAGGAAAATGCTGACTTACTTTTATAACAACAAATACATATTTAATTAGATCAGATCTAATTAAATACGTAGTACGTGTTTGTTTGTTTTTAAATATAGAAGAATAGGTAATTTTGGTATTTTTGAGATAAAAGGTGATAAAAAATGAATAGAAAGTAAAGAGGAAAAATATATATAATGGAAAGACAATGACATGGGGGAAGAGTCCTGTGTATTAAGAAATTGAAGACTGCTTACTGACAGCTTTGTAAAAATGCTCCTCCACAGGTTATTTTGAGCTTGACCTGATTATGTATATTTTATTTAGAAATGGAAGTGCACCATTCATCAGTGAAGCTAGAAGATATGACACATGTACAAGTAGTTCACACTGATGTGGCACATAGCAATTCCTTATCTATGGCTCATCATCACGTTGGTTCTTTGTCAGATGATATGTCTGATGACCCTTCATCACCAGAATCTGCAACATTTGATGATTCAGATCTACTGACTACTGCAGGTATAGATACAGTGGTCACTAAAAGAGAATAAGCACAGCGAAGGAGCCTGAAGCTATAATCTCAAAAATTGCAATGATTACATATTGAAATAAACAAACACAGGTCTGGAAATTCAAGTCGGCATTCCCTGTGGAGGAGCATCTTTGGAGGTTAATTTCCAACCAAAAGGCTACAAATTAGTCTCCAAAGATGCTCCTCCACAGGGGAACACCAACCTGAATTTCCCGGACTGCAAATATAAAAAGGGAAAGCGAGAGGAAAACTATAAAAAAAAAATCAGACTAATCATTAAAATTGGGAAGTTGTATGGCCATTCTCCATTGGAACCCCTTAATCCTGTGTGTTAGTCCTTTTTTAACACCCTGCTTCTGTTAAAAAATATAGTGACTAAGTTTACATCAAGATACTACATAACATGATGACTAAGAAGATTATAGCTTTCCCTGCATTGTTGTCTCATACCTTGTGTTATTTATTCTTTAGGAGTAGCCATAGATGTTCATGACGATGTAACTGCACAGTTGGCTGCAGCTGGACCTATAGGTAAACTCATTTATATATCGAGTGTGGTTTGAGATTTTCAAAGATATTATCTGTGAATGGAAAAAAAGAACACAATTTGTCCCTTAACCTCCCTATACGTTATCCAGTGGTCGAAATAAGAATAAATATCACTGTGGAGAAGTGGCTTTTAAGCATACATAGCCTGAATCTATGATGAAAACTGTCCTCCACAGTGGTTATTCACTGTTATTCGACCACTGTTATCTTTACAGTATATGGTAGGAAGGAACCCATCAATTGACATAACACTCTTTCAGATACCATATCAGAATAAGAGGAAATAATCTCTGTAGAGGAGTGATTTTTGAGCAATGCTTCATGCTAGCAAGCCTGAAGCAATGTTCGGATATCCCTTCTCCGCAGAGATTATTTACTCTAATTCCCAACACTGGCCCAATATCAGTATATAATTATTATTTTGTGTTCCATTGTTCAAAATAAGAGTGAACTCGTGCTTTCTAGTCTAAAGCAATGCTCAAAATATCACTCATCCGCAATGATAATCTACTCGTATTTCGAACACTGTATTTGGTTGTCAAACAGTTAATATTACTTACAATTATTTCATGGCAGGAATGGCAGCTGCTGCAGCTATCATTACAGGTAAAAAACGAAGAAAAAACTATACATTTGAAACAAATCCATCAATTCGAAAGAGACAAGCTACTCGACTACTTCGAAAGTTAAAACAATTATTAACAGAGTACACTACAAGAGTTGGTCAGCAAGCTTGCATTCTTGTGTGTTGTCCTGGTAAGGATTAACTATTCCCAGATTCTATCAAGTTTATACATCTTTCCTTTTTGCAAAAAGTATTTTCTAATTGTACTTATTCTTTAAGCTTAAGGCCACTTGCAGATGATTCCTCTTTTTGTACTTGTTCTTTGAGCTTATGGCCACTTTCAGATTCATACTTGTTAGGGAAATTGTAAAAAAAATATTATATGAGGGTTTTGTTACATTGGCAATGTAACAATTGTAGGATTTAGAATATGAAAGAAATTTCAAAAATAATGAACAATGTGCACATTCTGCATTTTAATTTTATTGTAGGGAGTGACTATGAATGAAGGATTATCTTCAAATGGCCTAAGTTTCTACTTGTTCAGTTTGAAGTCAGTATGATAGTGTGGTGAATATTGATTTGTGTATTATTATAGCATATTGTTTCATTTTGTGAATACTTAGTTTCGATTTCTTTCTTCTGTTTACAGGAAAAATGGGTGCATCATTTAAATGTTTTGGAGCCGCTCCACTTGAAAATATTGTAAAGAATCGCAAGAATCTTATTATGGAAGATCTTGAGAATGCATTAGCGCAACAAGCACCAGCTATACCGCATGCAAATCCTGACTTACATGAATTGCCACCATTGGTATGTCTTTTCCAGTGGTTGAAATAATCACTGGTGGAGAAGAGATTTTTAAACATTGCTTCAGGCATTCTAATCTGAAGCTATGCTCAAAAATCACTACTTCACCGTGATTAATTGCTCCTAATTTTGACTACTGTTCACCTCAAGCACAATATTTCTATAATACCAACCAGACTGGTTTTATACGCCTACCTGGTTTAATAGAATATCCCTCATTTTTGATAGCAGAACTTGGTTTCCTACAGGAGTGATTTTTGATTTTTGAGCACTCCTCTGCATGTTAATATGTTCTTATTTTTAGAAAATCAGGGCAAAATTTGGTGTATCCCTGTTGCCATGCTAACAAAAAAAGAGACCTGGGCCCTAAAATCTGGAAAACACCTAATTTTCCTCTCACTTTTGATATGCTTTGATAGAATGACCAAGGAAAATCAAAGCATGGAATAACTTTTTTGAATGTTGTTCTAACGTTATTTTGCTGACTTTGAACAGGTTTTTGCTGGCTGAGCAACGTCTCCCCTTTTACGTAAATTTAATGCATAGATGCTTTTAATTTTCAACTCTGATCATTCTTCTCAACACCCCTTTGTTGTTTTAGGTTATAGAAGGTATTCCGACACCAGTTGATAAAATGACACAAGCACAACTGCGAGCTTTTATACCCATCATGTTAAAATATTCAACAGGTCGAGGAAAACCCGGATGGGGGCGTGACAATACCAAGCCTCCGTGGTGGCCCATTGAAGTACCATGGGCTAATGTTAGAAGCGATGTTCGTTCAGAAGATGAGAAACAAAAAATATCATGGACAAATGCACTTCGCAAGGTTGTTGGTAACTGTTACCGTTACCATGGTCGTGAAGAATTGCTAGATGCATTCTCAACCGGAGAAAATAATATGGACCATCATCATCACCACCATCACCACCATAACCCACCTACACAAGTATTCACGTCACAGTATCCTCACCTTGTTCATACAATCAATAATGCTGATGGAACTGTCTCGATTATACAAGTAGATGCTACAGGTGCAGTAACAACACTTTCAGAATCTGCAACACATTCTGAGGCAACTCAAGCTGTTGCTACACTTGCCGAAGTTGCATCCGCTTCTCATGGTATGTAATGTTAATTTATACTTTTTTGGTATCTGCAACCATTCCAGTAGGCGAAAACGTGTTCAAAGTCAGCAGCAAAGGCGCTAGAACAACGTGGACTTTGAACAAGTTTTGCTCACTGGGATTGTAGCTTTTTTAGCAGAGTTTGCTAGTATGCATGTGCTCATATAATAGCGGCTGACATGGTTTAATATACATCAAAGTAACATGCACAATATATTTAAAAGAATTGTTCTATCTATATTGTTTAGGTAGTTTTATGATTATTTCAGTGATTATTCCCTCTTAAAGTCGCATAATCATCCTATTTTGTCAAAATTCTAAAATCTATATCAAGTTCACTATTGGCAATTGCTGATCACATCCTGAAAATTTTAGCATTTATAAATAACAGGAAGTGGGTCAAATAAGCAAATATTTTACCAAAAACTATCTGCAACTTTATGTAATCATGCAGAAAAGCGATAAAGTTTGGCCAAACAATATGGCTGCCACACAGTTAGCAGTTGTATTTAAAGAATGAAATTTTCAGAATGTGTTACTGACATTACAAGCTTTCATGTTATTTATTTGGAATTTTGACCAAGATAGGGTGATTATGTGACTTTAATACGAACGCTGGTAATTATTTTAGGTGAAGTCATATATGGCAATCATACTATTGATCACAGTGCTTTGTCTCATGAACACGGTGTGAATTCTATGGGTGAAGGTGGTTTACATGAAGGACAGTTGTTACTTGGGGATGCAGTATCTGCTGCAGCTGCATTGGTAGGTGTGCAAGATTCATCTGGTATGGTTTCTATTCCCGCGTCAGCTGCTGCAGCTATGATGCAAATACAAGGAACAAATTTGATACCAGTGTCACTTCCAAATGGAGGTGGAGTACAATTTATTGCTACATCAAATTTATCGAATTTTCAGTTAGCTGCGCATGCGCACCATCATCCAACTCAACATCACCACGTTCAGCAACACGAAGCGAGTAATGAAGATCCGTCCACACTTACAATGGATGTAACTATGCATAGTGTTAATGAAAACCAGATTCAAGATACATCATCAGTTCCAACAGCTACTCAAGCTGTTGAAGTTGTTACGCTTCCTCCTGATCACCAACAAATACAACAACAACAGCAGCAGCAACAACATGATTCTTTGCAGCAACAGCAGGACCAGTTACAACAACAGCAGCAACAACTACAACAGCAGGACCAGTTACAACAACAACAACAGCAGCAAGATCAGTTACAACAACAACAGGAACAACAACTGCAACAGCTTCAGCAACAACAGACTCAACAACAAAGTTGACAGCTGTAGGATTATCGAAAGAAATCCTCCAATCAAAGCTGTTAAAGGCAGGCTTCTACTAGTCGAATTTGTTCGCGCGAATTTTAAATGTCAGGTGATGTCACTTTTAACCAATGTAATGGCTTCATAGTCACTTTTAACCAATGTAATGGCTTCATAATTCGTGCGAACGAATTAGCCTATTGGAAATCCGCCTTAAAGATCTCCATATTAAAGACTGATTTCCACTAGGCGAAAATTACACTGTGAAAGCCGGACGGAGACATTCCATTGGTAGAAATTGACGTCACTGCCAATGGAGTTTCTTCTTTTGGCTTTCGCAACGAATTTTTCGCCTAGTGGAAATAAACATATATATATATATATAGAGAGAGAGGGATACCGAGTCGAGAAATCAATTCTAAATTCGTTCACGTAACTCTTGCAGACTTTTTAGTCAAATATTCTATTCCTTTAAATTTCTTTAAAAGTTTTTGGAATATTATTTCTTGTCGTCTCTAATGCAATTGCGACTTGATTCATTAAAACTAAGAGTTTCATATCAATAAGTTTTCGATTGAAGATTGTTGACTCCGATGCTAATTCTCTGCAAAATAGTTTTGTCTCAAAGACAAAAATCTTCTTCAAGATGAAAAAAATAAATTTGAAGTAACAATATACAACATACACAAAAAACATATTTATATACAGTATTATCATCTCAAGTTTGAATAACTTAAAAAAAAGTTAAACTACTTCTAAGTCCGCAGTAAAGACGCTAGAAATACACAAAAAACATATTTATATACAGTATTGTCATCTCAAGTTTGAATAACTTAAAAAAAAGTTAAACTACTTCTAAGTCCGCAGTAAAGACGCTAGAACAACGATGGCAGCGTTCTAACGTCTTTACTGCGTACTTAAGGCCGTTTTCCATTAGCGTAAAATTCCGTGCGGAATCCAAATGAAGACATTCCTATATATATATAGTTGACGATGTGGTAAATAACACTGTGTCATATTTGACATACCTCGAAAAAACTTCCAGGGATCTAGCTTAGGAGCCATCTCAAATTCTTTTCGGTACGAAGAAACCAATCAATTGCAAGATCGTTGATTCAGCACTTCCTCTTGGAACTAATTTCGGATATGGCCACTTAGACCCCGTGAAAGTTTTCTTCAAACATTTGATTGTGTAGTTCGTTGTGGAACTATGTAACCAGTTGTCAAAATAAGAGTTAATCACTGTGTAGGATGAATTCTTTTGTTCAATAATCGCTCCTACATGGTGATT
>JAULBZ010003460.1:0-16389 GCA_032360805.1 Neoturris breviconis
TTTTTCACGATAAAAATGTTTTTTTATAATAAAAACTTATCGCACATGAAAATATAGTAGTTTATGCGTACTTTGCCGTGAATTTTTTTTTTTCGGCTGATAAAAATATTCTTCCTTTCCTAAAACCTTAAAATATATATTAAAATCGAGCACAAATTTGAAAACGCACAATAATTAAAAAGACTAAGCACTATTGAGCATAATGACATAAGAAAGTTCAAAAATATTATTTTAGTGAGGTTTGATTGCGTCAAAATATTTTTTCTTGAGTGCTCAAGGAAGGGCGAAAAGAACATTTTGACGCAACCAAACCTTATCTTCCAGTTTTGTTTTATTTACCTTAGAAAAAATCTTATTAAGTCTTAAAGTTCTTTTAGAATGTGAAACATGGCATGAATACTTATCAGTATCTGTTGGCTTAGAGTAGAGGTCAGTGCCAAGTTCCGAAAGCAGCCAATGGAGGTGTTCTTGAAAATAGATGTTCTAAGGGGGTGTACTGGCTGGAAATTAGACCTGTTTTTACCTTCCAGAAAACAATGTACATCTTGAGATTTGACCTGTTCTTGCGCTATTATTCCCCTCCTGGCTGGGAAAATGAGCAGTTCTGAGTTGGAAAATCCATCTATTTTTGAGAGAAGCTCTGACTGGAAAAAATTAATTGTACTGAGGTGTCGTCTCGGTTGAGGAAAAATGGCTTCAAATAAAATTTCTCTAAGTGGAAATATGGTCTGTAATGTAGGATGGAAATTCCTGTGGTTAGCAGAGGAAAAGAGGTGTTCTTACTAGAAAAAACAATATCATTCCAGGGAAGTCTTAATAACTGTAAATATTAACTGTTTTTTATATTAGGTTATTGTTTAGCTGTGAAAACAAGCTGTTCTGAAATCCACGCATTATACTAATAATAATAATCCCGAAATGAATGTCAGATAGAGAATAAGAACACCTATTTCACAGAACACCTCCCTGTGGCTGTTTTTAAAGTTTTTTGCCTTGACGAAAAACTTGTACATCAAGAATATTGATTTTCTCAACAAACAGACCGTTACGTAGTAAATTTCATTGTGGTATGATAGCTATAGCGTATCATCGTCTAACTCTGGACACTTCTAACTCCAGACAGTTTGTTTATCATCCATTTACTCACTGTAAGTCAGCGCT
Source organism: Neoturris breviconis (assembly GCA_032360805.1). NCBI lineage: Eukaryota > Metazoa > Cnidaria > Hydrozoa > Anthoathecata > Pandeidae > Neoturris > Neoturris breviconis. The sequence continues at coordinate 1,162 of JAULBZ010003460.1, forward strand.
ATGCTTTTGAAAGTTCTATATGCCTCTTCACTACTTATCTGCTATATTGAAACACAATATTGATAGTTTGCCTCGATTACCTAAGTTGAAATATTCCCATGCTTTCGATGCAACCTCGTTTTCATGAAAAATGTTGAAGAAAACTGTTTGTAACTAATTAGGAACAGGGAATTTAAATTTTTAAGGTGCTTTGTCTTATAAATTTGAGTTTTACACAAAAAAACAACCACGGTCTGGAGTTAAACACAATGTCTGATATTTAGAAGTAGTCACTGGAGCGAAGAACTGGAGATATTCCAGTAACCCGGTTTACGCGATTTTAATCCAAGTGGTTTCCAATGTCCTTAAGTTCAAAACAGATTGTTATCGCTAAAAACTCACCGCTATCGATGGGAACAGGCAGGAAAGCATTTTAGTTCCCATTGCTGTGCCTTGAAACTGCTTGAACAATTTTCTACATTAAGTTATTCTCTATTTTTTATTTAGTATACCTAATACTATGATGCCTAATGTTTGTATGTATACGCCTGAAGCAATGTTAAAAATGTCCACCTCCACAGTGATTATTTGCTCTTATCTCAAACACTGCTTGATATATTTTGAACTTGAAATTTCTTTCTGCTTTAGATCTTAATGAAATATATGAGATATTTATTTTCCTTTGGAATTGTTGTAATAATTCTTATTGGTTTTAACTTTATATATCAAAATGATTACATTTTTTATGCTCCAACAACGACGAAAACTTCCTACAAGAACATTACACATCTATTACGAATTAAACAAAAACTCCATGAAGACACAACTGTTGGCAGTGACAGAAGTAACATAAATGAAGTAATTCTAAAGGAGAAAGCTAAGAGTAAATTTCAATTTAATAATGCACAAATTCTGACCACACCTAATCTGAATGCACACAATGAACTTAAAACTACGAGAATGGTGCAGCGCCAAAATGTTAAAAGTTTATTTTCAAGTAAAGTTGAGCTAACAATACGAATGACAGGAAAGGAAGAATTGATTACAGCATTATTTTGTGATTTTCTTCGTTCTGCTGTGTTGTTTTGGAATCCAATGTATACAGCCTTACATTTAATTCTAGATGAAGAAGATAGAAGCATAATGTTATTTCAAGATGAATTACCCAAAATGGCTTTACCCTTTACAATTAGATATACTTTTGAAAGCCAACCTAAGAATGACTTTGCATTTGTACAGGTTGGTTTACCCATTGGACAGAGTTATGGATATGTAAGACAACTATACTCAAGTTTTCTCTTTGATTTATATACAAATGCTAGTGTTATTGCATGGTGTGATACAGATATCATGTTTACGCAACCGGTGCTAAATGAATCTATAATACGAAATGGGAAATTAGTAGCACTTGGAATGAATCATTTTAAAAAGTATGACCATGTACGTAAGCAGTGGGATAAAACAAATATTGCTTTCTTAGGTTTGCCAATGGTTTCAGATTTCATGACCTATTTTCCAGTGTTTGTTTATCGAAGCACTATCAGAAATTGTCGTGAGTATATCTTGAAATACCACAATTCCACCAGTTTTGAAGATGTTTTCATCGAGTTTACTACTATGATGGTATCACCAGTTAGTATCATTATGAGTTACGCTTATTATTTTGAAAAACATTTGTATGAGTGGCATATTGATATTGGGGAAGATACACTAGAATCATACAACAAAGAACGACTCCCAAACCATCCTTTGTCACAAGAAGACATTTTACCTGAACTTCATCTGACTGTGCATTCAGATTATTATAAACCAGAAGTTCACCCTCTTACAGATGCGTTATGTTTTATGCAGATAAATGTTGAGAGGAATGTTAGTGAGATTTGTCACAGTTATATTAAAAAAACAAATTTTATGTTATTTGACTTTAGTCTAGACCCATTACAAAATCATCAATCAACGTGGTGCAAGCGTGGCAAAAGGAGAATGAATTGTAAGAAACTTATAGCAAAGCAATATAGAAAACTTCAAGATCTTTATGTAAAGAAGCTTATTAAAGTAGATACCTCGTTGATCAAGTTGGTGGAAGAAGGTGCTAAGTCCTATGAGGTGACATGCCAAGAATTTCAATATGATGATGTCTGAAATATACATTTTTTATTCGGAGACTGCAGTATTCGTCTTTAAAATTCAACATACAGTTGAGATTACAATCAGTTTAATTTTTAATGTATGTATGCATGGGTCATTACAACACTCGGTAATTGTTTGTTGTTGCTCTTTTTATAATGGAATTTCTTATATTATTATATACATGTATACATTCTTATTTGACAATTTATTATCAAAATATTATCATACACGAACACAATAGTTATGTTACATAGAAGTTGTATCATGCACATAGAACTTATATTGCACCCATAGAACTCAGATATTTTATATTAATTAGCGTTCAGATATATTTTAGCATTCATGTATATAAATGTTGAATGTAAGATTTGTCTTTGTAAATGTATTTTTAGACATACCACTTTTAATGCCACACTGTAGCTATTTCTTTGAAACATATATATATCTAATCATTACAATTTTTTAAAGGAGACTAAAGGACCTTGCCATTGTCATTGTGATAAGAATGCTTGTTCATGTCTCCAAGTCGACAGGGTAGAATAGGTATATTCTCAGAAACTTGAAGGTGGCAGGACCCTGATGCTGATAATGCCCGTCTATGTACCTAGTCATTCTCGTTACTGGTCGGTATGTTCCTAGTAGTCTCTTTTTGCTGCTACCTATTAGCCAAATCATCCATTTGCATTATCATGATCACATTATGCTTCATATTCCACTAGGCCTATTGTTGTTATCACACCAATTGGGTGCAGGTCTAAATCCAACGATTCTGATAATTAGACAATTTCTTTAGACTGTCTGCTGTTCTATGCTTATTTTCAGGTTGGACCATCAAAACATGCCCCAAATGGGTTAGGCTTTAGATTCATATATATATAGGCCCATAAATGTCACACATCTCTGATCTTTATTTTTTTGTGGGGGCACAACCCATTTTAGCCCACCAACCAAAGTTTGGATGGGCTATGGCTATTACTTTGTGGTGGCATCTGCGTCAGCGTCCCACTTTTGTTGACAGATCATGTTTCCAAAGTACTAGCATTTTGAAATTTGATGTCAGCATTTGTGGTGATATTTTAGAAGGGCTCGCTAAAAATCTTTTGATTTTGTTTGATCCATTTTGAGTTTTGGGCAAAAAGGGTCCAAATTAAGTTTTTGGTCCTATTGACCGAAAAAGCGTGGTACATTCCTGAAATTTGGTTATGGCATTCTAGGCCATCTTACGAGACTGCTGGCCAAATTTTTTTCAATTTTAGAATGAGTGTCAGCAAAAATTCGATTTCTACAAGGTTTTGACCACATTCAGTAAAAAGTTAGGTGAAAGGTTATACCCAATGGTTAAATAGTTCACTTACAATTTTTTGTTTGAATTTTGCTATAAGACTATGAGACTTTGACCATAGCATATTTTGACTTGGAAAAGTTTTTACAAATTCTGATTTCTATGACACTTTGACCACATTCAATAAAATCAGAGGTTATATCCAAAAGTTAAATAGTTGAAACCTTTTTCACGGATTATATGGATTTGACCAGAATCACATTTTGACTTAGAAATATTTTGAAAATTATCTTTTCTATGAGACTTTGACCATGAATCTTTTTGGCAGTCATTTTGTATTTTGGGGAAACTCCCTCCTCAATTTTTTGAGATGATAAGTGATATTTTTTATATTTTTATATTTTTATATTTTTATATTTTTATATTTTTATATTTTTATATTTTTATGCTGATTTTGGAAAGCTTTTTTCTCCAATTTTGAAATAACTATTAATATTATATCCACTTTAGGGCCTTAAAACATTTAATCACTACTAATAGTATAAGTTGGTTTTATAACGTTAATAATTTTCCCAATGCATATTAGTAATATAATGACAGTATTCATTCAAAGAAAAAAATATTTTTCTATTGTGTTGTTTCATTGTCCAGTGATCTTTATATTTAACAGATGATGGGAACCACCTTTTAAAAGATTACTGCTAATAGATACCATGTTTTTATTCATCTGTTAAATTGTAATTATGTTTAATATACTTATTTTTAATGGTCCCACAGAACCTAACGACACAATAATATATTTCATAAGTTTAACTAAATTATATTACATATTTAGTGTATCATGATGTTATGATGTATACATAATGTATGTATCCAATTCATATCCAGCACTTGTTTATATATACACAATGCTATGAAGTATAATGTATTTATCCAATTTATATCTACTGTGGAGGAGTGATTTTTGAGCATTGCTTTGGGCTATGATATGAAATTTCACTGCTCTCCTCCACAGTGATTTAATGTAATTCTGTCTTTGTAAAATTATTTATTTGACCTAAAACTTTATCAACTTTAATAAGGACATGAAATCATAATGCCATGTAACTACTATCCTCCACAGTGACCTGACATAATTTTCCCTTGAAAACGGTTTTCCAATTGTTTATTTGAATTGCAACTTTACCATGTTTTAATAAAGACACATTTTAAACACTGGTGTTTAATGTGTGTATGTGAATATAATATTTATGTGCTTAGGTTTAACTTTCACTTGGTTTGGTGGGCTACTTTCGATACTGTTCCTTTGAGTAGTAAAATCTTTGAATTTAATACATATGTACAAAAAGCTTTTTGATTATATGTATGTATAAAAAAGTTTGGTTGTGATTTAATGTATATAAAAATTTGAATGGTTGTCAGAATGATGTGTTTCATTTCTCGTATGTTGAATGGTTGTCGTCATGGTGATGTATTTCTCGTATGTTGGTAGTTTACCTTCTGATGATACCTTCATGGAGGGCTACTTTCAATACCATTCAATACAATAAATAGTAGAACCATTGCTGCATTACTATTGAAAGAAACATCTTTTGTAATTAAAAAATACTGGTGTCTCTTCTTTAGATCTCAATGAAATATAGGCAATATTTATTGGCCTGTGGAATTGTTGTAATAATTTTCATTGGTTTTAACTTAATATATCCCTCACAGCTTAATACTGAGATCTCTAAAACTCCAATAGCGACGACGAAAACCTTCTACAAAGACAATACGCGTTTATTATTACAAACGAAACAGATACTATATGACAACAAAACTGTTGACAGTGACAGAAGTAACAGAAATGAAGTAATTCTAATAGAGAAAGCTAAGAGTAAATATCAATTTAATAATGCACAAATTCTGACTGCACCTAATCTGAATGTACACAATGAACTTAATACTACGAGAATGGTGCAACATTTATTTTCAAGTGAAGTTGAGCTAACAATACGAATGACAGGAAAGGAAGAATTGATTACACCATTTTTTTGCGATTTTCTTCGTTCTGCTGTGTTGTTTTGGAATCCAATGTATACAGGTTTACATTTAATACTAGATGAAGAAGACAGAAACATGTTATTTCAAGATTATCTGTCCACAATGGGGCTACCATTTACAATTAGATATACGTTTGAAAGTCACCCTGACAATGCGCTTGCATTTCTGAAGATTGGTTTGCCTATTGGACAGGTTTATGGATATGTAAGACAACTATATTCAAGTTTTTTTTTTGATTTATATACAAATGCTAGTGTTATTGCATGGTGTGATACAGATATCATGTTTACGCAACCGGTGCTAAATGAATCTATAATACGAAATGGGAAATTAGTAGCACTTGGAATGAATCATTTTAAAAAGTATGACCATGTACGTAAGCAGTGGGATAAAACAAATATTGCTTTCTTAGGTTTGCCAATGGTTTCAGATTTCATGACCTATTTTCCAGTGTTTGTTTATCGAAGCACTATCAGAAATTGTCGTGAGTATATCTTGAAATACCACAATTCCACCAGTTTTGAAGATGTTTTCATCGAGTTTACTACTATGATGGTATCACCAGTTAGTATCATTATGAGTTACGCTTATTATTTTGAAAAACATTTGTATGAGTGGCATATTGATATTGGGGAAGATACACTAGAATCATACAACAAAGAACGACTCCCAAACCATCCTTTGTCACAAGAAGACATTTTACCTGAACTTCATCTGACTGTGCATTCAGATTATTATAAACCAGAAGTTCACCCTCTTACAGATGCGTTATGTTTTATGCAGATAAATGTTGAGAGGAATGTTAGTGAGATTTGTCACAGTTATATTAAAAAAACAAATTTTATGTTATTTGACTTCAGTCTAGACCCATTACAAAATCATCAATCAACATGGTGTAAGCGTGGCAAAAGGAGACTGAATTGTAAGACACTTATAGCAAAGCAATATAGAAAACTTAAAGATCTTTATGCAAAGAAGCTTATTAAAGTTGATACCTCGTTGATCAAGTTGGTGGAAGAAGGTGCTAAATCTTATGAGGTGACATGCCAGAAATTTCAATATGTCTGAAATATATTTATTTTTACTCAGAGACATACATACGGTTGAGAATACAATCAATGTTTTGTGAATATGCAGTGTTTGCATATTAATTTATTTTTTAATGTATGTATGCAAGGACCATTACAACACTCAGCATTTGTTTGTTGTTGCTCTTTCTACAATGGAATTTCTTATAAAATTATAATATATTTTTAGCACTCATGTATATAAATGTAAGATTTGTAAGATTAGTCTGTATTATAGACATACTACTTTAATGCCATACTGCAGGTATTTCTTTAAAACATATATAAACCCAGGGAATTTAATCATAAGAGGAGTTGATAATTACAATTTTCTAAAGAACCTTGTCATTGTTATTGTGTGAAGAATGCTTGTTCATATCTCCAATATGCATATTCTCAGAAACTTAGAGGTGGCGGGACCCTGATCCAGACGAGGCCGCCCTTGGTCATTCTCGTTACAGTGGCTGGTATTCCTAATAGTCTCTTTTTGCTACTACCTTTTTGCCAAATCATCTAATCACATTATCAAGATCACATCATACTTCATATTCCACTAGGCCTATTGTTGTTATCACACCAATTGGGTGCAGGTCTGAATCCAACGATTTGATAATTAGACAATTTCTTTAGACTGTCTGCTGTTCTATGCTTATTTTTAGGTTGAACCATGAAGACATGCCCCAAATGGGTTAGGCTTTAGTTTCATATATATATATATATATATATATATATAGGCCCATGAATGTCATACATACCTGGTCTTGATTTTCTTCTGGGGGCACAACCCATTTATAGTCCACCAAACAAAGTTTGGATAAGCTATTGCTATCACTTTGTGGCAGCATCGTCGGTGTTGTCCCACTTTTGTTGATAGGCCATGTTCCTGAAGTGCTAGCATTTTGAAATTTGATATCAGCATTTGTATACTTGGTCCTGAGTTTTGGGCAAAAATGGTTTAAATTGAAATTCCATCCTAAAAATTCCATCCTAAAATTTAATCATTGCATTCTAGGCAATATTTCTAGGCAAATTCTTTTCAAATTTGTCAATTTAGGACCGAGTATTGGCAAAAAAGGATTTTTTCAATTTCAAAAATTTGATTTCTATGAGGCTTTGACCACATTCAATAAATTGTTTGCCCAAAGGTTATGCCCAAAAGTTAAATAGTTGACCAGAATCAAATTTCTATGAGAATTTGACCATGAATCTTTTTGGCAGCAGTATTTTGAGGAAGCTTCCTTCCTAATTTTTTGAGTGATATTTTTTATAAAAATAATTTAAAACTTCAAGAACTGAAGTCTTCATTTTGATTTTGGAAAGCTTCCTTCTCCAATTTTAAAGTAACTATTAATGTTATGTCCCAAAGAGATCAATCAATTGCAAGCTCATTGACTTAAGAATCTTCATTGTGGATTAATTTTTCTCAAATTTATTGATTTTGACTACTTTAAAGCTGCTAAAATATCTGCTTTTTGAAACGAATTTCGAAGATGGCTCCTTAAGTTGTTTTAGATAACTTGCTGAATATGAAAGGAAGTGTAGCTTAATTTGTTGGAACTATCTGGACTATTTGGTCATGCTGGTCGTAGTACTTTCTAATTCCTGTTTATTTCTCCCCATAAAAATTGTTATTCTTTCATTAGGTTATTATTCAATTTCTTTTAGATTTAAAACAACATGTCAGGGATTTCATCAGGTGTCATCAAAACTGGATGTGAAGCCATTGCATACAGAGAAGCATTAGAGAAACAAAAGCAGAAAGAAGATTTAAGTGATACGCTTAAAAATCTTAATATGTCTTCATTGTTGTTGAAAGAGGATGAAAGCAATGGGATAGTAGATTCTCTTGCATATACTTTAACACAATTACTTTATCATGTGAAAATACCATTAAGTGTTTCTTTCTTAAATATATCATTTGCTGGTTGGGGGAAGAAAGGAGCAATCACAAAAGAGTTTCTTAAAGATAATCAAGACAAATTCTCACTTGTTGTCATTGGGAGTGATCTAAAGTTACAATTGCGTGATAAGGATATAAATATTTTACCAACAAAGTCGGGTGATGGACTCCAGTTACTGCAACTAATTGAGAAAGATTTGAATAAGCTGTTGCTTCTTCGAAATCAATTTAAGGTGCAAAAAATTACTGAAGTTGTTTATGAGGAGTTTATCAGTAAATTCAGCTCAAACAAATACAAAATGAATATTTCGTTTATTGTGAGAAATAGTCATTCGTTAAAAATATATACAAAATGTAGGAAAACATTTATTCGATTTCGTAATGATGAAGATTGTGATGTAGATTTGAATGAGAATGAAATATGGGAAATTTTAATCGGGAAAGATATTGAGTACTTTTTAGTAAAATGCTTAGAAAAACTTTTACATAATTTCTTTAAACCAATCAACCAAGGGAGTTTGCAGAGTTGTTTTAATTTCGGTTTGATTGTTATAGATAAAACTTTTTTAAGTCGACATAGAGATTTATTTGAAGGAGAAGGAGTAAGAGGAATTTTGTTAAAAGGTAATGTTGATGCCGATGAAAGAGAAGCAGTTTCTTCATCTACTTCTACAGTAGACATGGCTTGCAATGTTTCCTTGAAGGAACAAATAACTATGTCTCATCCAAATGGACAGCCAGATAAAATAGGTCAACCATCTACCACACAAAACTTATTAGCTGCTGTTCAAACTGCTGTTGTTGAAAAAAGGTCAGTTGTATTGGTTGGTGAAAGTTCAGGGGAACCATTTATTGCAGATATTTCAAAGTTGGATGAAAATGCAAGGTTGAAAATTTTGCTCTCTATCAGAGATGCTATTGATAAACAAATAACTGGTCGGAATTAATTTTTGTTTTAGAATTTTATAATTTTTTATAGATTTATACCAATATGGACAAGTGAGAAATTTAAAGATTTGTCTCTAAAAACTTTCCAGTTGTTTCATTTGGCCAAGCAACCAGAAGGTAATCTAGCCCTCTTCAAATTCAAGGAAGATAAGCCTCCTATTCAATAAAAAACTTTTGAAGTAATGTATAGTTTCATCATGAATTTTGATTTTATTAGTGCACTCTTGGTTAATTTTGGATTTTGCCCTGATATTCTAGATTATCTACAATACTGTAAATGCTCAATTAAGCACACAGGGCGCTTTTTTAAAAAAAATCGGATCTACAAACTCTCACATAAATATTTGAGACAAAGCGAAATTTGAACGGGCAAAAAAGCCTTAAGTTTTAATTAGAAAAACGAACTGCAGCAAAATTTGAATTTGTTCCAGGAGACTGGATGCTAGGCTGCTAGGAACCGCAGAATTTGTTAAGTTTGCAAAAAGACTGAAGATAAGTCAAAGTTCGTAAAATGTCTTATCATTTATGCATATGCTTGTAGCTTAATCGAGAAGAGCGCACATTAAATTCAATGGCAAACCGATGGGCTAAATAATGGAAATCGTAATATTCAATAAACAAACTGTTCTTCTAAAAATAGTTAAAAGTAAAAATATTTGCATTACATATCTATTATCATGGTCGCTTGGTTTACCAAAACCTCATCTCAATGTAAGATACTTTAAGAATACAAACTTTTGTGAGGAAAAAAACTAGTGAAAGTTTTGTAAAACTAGTAAAAAACTAGTTTTGTGATTTGATTTCACGATCATAAACTTTAGCGAGAAGGCCATGAAGAAAAACAAAATTTTGACTCAAACGTCAAAGTCTCTAAGAAAAATTTGATTTATATAGATGTATTTTCTTCTAAATTTCATCTTCATCAACAAAATCGCAAAAAGCATCGTATTTGAATTTTTTTGAAATTTTACATGAATATAAACTTTTGCAAACAGGTCGTTTTGAAATATTTTGCGAACATGGCTTTTGCGAAGGGGTGTGAAATATTTTGGGTTATAAACTAAACTTTTGCGAAAATGTCAAAAAATCGTAAAATTTGCAAAAGTTTCGCTCAAGAAAGTTTGTGCTCTTTAAGTAGTAGTGTGCTAATCACTGAGTTTTATTTAAATTTGGTGTAATTGATTGATTTCTGTTTTCTTCGCATTTTTAGATACAATATAAATTATATGAATTATACCTTGTAATTGTATATATACATAATTATACCTTATAATATACCTCGTAATTGGAAAATAAATATTTGTACATAATTTAGACGTTACAAAACATGTTTCCAAATCTTGTTTTAACTTTTTTCTCAATTTCCTATCACCTCATAATCACTGCCCTCTCTCAGAAATAATAGCTAATAAATTATTAAGTAAGTAAGGTATTGTGTATAATTTAAATAATTAAGTAAGTAAGTAAGAATATACTTATACTGTGGAAATGGAAATTATTATCATGGTAAGTACATCTTATATGAGAGGTACACCTTGTGGTTCACTTTTATTGCATTGATTATCAGTACATTTGATTTTTTAAAAGAAAGTTTGAAATAGGAATAATTCTCTCTGGAATTTCAAATTTTGTTTTCAAATATAAACATGTAATTAATTCAGGCTTTCACTCCTCCATAGGTGATGTCTAATAGTTATATCCTTTCAATTATTTACATATAAATATGATTGCACTCCTGTGTCTCTGTGCTCTTTGTTAAGGCCGTTTTCCATTTGGAGGTTTTTACTGCTCAGGCGTGAAAATCCCGCGCGGAATTTATTTCGAGAATTCGTATTTGTGAATAAATCGAGAGTTTTTTACAAATACGCATGCTCGAAATAAATTCCGCACAGGATTTTCTCGCCCGAGCAGTAAAGATCTCCAAATGGAAAACGGCCTTTACAGATACAATTTTTTCTTGTTTTGTATTTATTATTATTATTGATTTGCTTTTAGAATAGGAAATAAACATGGCAGAATCAGTTGTAAAGTGTTTGTTTTGTCAGGCACCTTCAAAGTATAGCTGTCCACAATGTTCAATAAGATATTGTTCTGTAAAATGTTATCAAAGTGAAAGTCATCTGGAATGTTCTGAAAACTTCTACAAAGAACAGGTAGGTTTGTCTTCTTTTTTTTCTTGAGGAAGTATGTGTAATGTATTGAGTAGATGTTTAGTCAATTGGATCCCTAATTCAATGTCATCGCACTTTTATTGTTTCAAATGTTACTGCTGTTTGGGTCCCTATGTATAATTGTGTACTGTAAAACCTTTAATTAGCGCCAGTTTTCAATTTTTTGCGTGATGTTCTTATTGGTGCTTAATTAGAGGTACTTAGGTATTTTAAAGAAATTGGGATGGACAGTTATTAGAAAAAATAGCGCATTACCAATAATGAGACTCTTAGTAATGAAATAGAAAATATTCCAATTAAATTTCGCTGAAATCATCATTCAAATCGTAAACATTGATTAATTAACATTTATATGATGCCAACTTGATGTCACCATCTGTGATAGTTTGGAATGGATCATGCTCCCCTCTCGTAATTAAGTTATCAAAGAGTAATAAGAGGGTTATTACCTTAAATTAAATTTCGTTATCTTAGAATGTTTCGAAATTCATGGATATTCAATTTCGAGAGTCAAAGGGGTATTGAATTTGGCAAGTCTGGAAAAAATATAGTTCTTAAATGGCTTGTAAGGACTTTTTCTTCGTTTTAATCATCGTTTACATAATACTGAATTTACGTGATATCAAATTTCGTGAAATTTTCAAAAAACGCTAAAAATGCCGCCAATTTAATACCCGCGAAATTTAATACCAAAGGTATTATCTTTCTAAGAATGTAAACAGAAAAAAGGGACATGGGCGAATTATTTCAGTGAAATTCTTTTTTGCTTGTAGGTGATGAAGCAATTAAAAGGTATGAAAGGTAATACAGAAGATAAACAAAACATAATGAAAATGTTAACAAAATTAAACAACCATGATGTAACTGATGATATTTCTTTGAGATTACATGATGTATGTCTCGATGATGTTGACCAAATATGGGAGAAATTAACTGAACAAGAGAAACATAATTTTCAACAAAGAATTGAAACTGGCAATCTAGATTTTGTAGAGTTGTGGGAACCTTGGTGGATAAGTGAAAAGAAAAGGTGAGAAATGTTTTATACTGGTTTTTAAGTCAAAATAGTACCCATGAAGAAGAGTCATCGATATTACAATTTATTGGTTCCATTCGTATGAGGGAACCAATCAGTTTCAAGTTATTTGTTGAATCAAAACCATGGTATAAGCGCTACCAATCCAACCTACAATCTTCGCCAAAACTGTTAAGACAAATTGACATTTTCTGATTTTAAACCAGAAAGTCGTCCCCCACGCTCCCAATTCAATGTTGAGATTCATATTGGTCCGTGTACAATGAGCACAAACATTGTGGACTATGAATTACCCAATTTAACCAATTTTGCGGGATTATTCTGGAAAATGTCTAAAATATTTAAAAAAATTAATTTGTTTTAACTAGTTTTGGCGAAGATTGTAGGTTTCAAAACGTTTTATTTCGGAGAAATAATTCTCTCAGGTCTAATCATAGTTAACATGGTTCATGTAGTCATTAAGGTTTTAGAATTTACGATTCGAACTCATTAAGTTTCCACTTCTCAAGTTGGTCGGACAGAAAGTGATTTTCTTACTAAGGGACCATCTCAAAATGCAACCTTCTTAAAAAAATAATTTCATGCTTGCAAAGAATACTTTCTTATTTCGTGGAACAGAATTTAATTCTTATTTTAAGAACGAAAGGCCCAACCTTATTCAGTGCCTCCCTCCACTGTCAAACCTTTTTTCATAACTTGAATCAATGACTCAATGAATTTCTATCTATAATAAGTTCTAACTATTTCTTTTAGTAACTAGAGACACTCTTCCCTTAGTAACCATATTTTTTTCCACCCGAACTTTTTTCATAATGTAGAAAGCGATGAACGGTAGCGACTTGCAATTGTATGACTTTTATTATTTATCTACAAGACACATATTGCTAAAAGGCCAAATAAAGGCATACGAAAGGATCAGGTCAAATAGATTTAAGGTGAGTACCCATAGTTGACAGCTAATTATTAGGTTTCTCTTCGTAATCTTTTTGACAAAATCGCAAAAATAAATCCTGGGATTATCCCTAGCTGACAGTCCCACTTATCCAGGGTCCCACTTAACAGGGTCCTACTGTAGTTTGAATCTTTCATCTCAATTCTGGCAAGTAACAAATATATTCATGTTTTAGCAGCAAGATTGTCGAAGTAAACAAGGCCAGGAAGTCTGACAAATTACCAAAAATACTAAAAGATCTGCCACACCTAAAAGACATTCTCAAAAGTAAGAAACCCGATGAAAACCTCGTTTATAATATAATGGAGATAATATTAGTTTATACATATCTAATGCGACTTTTTAATGGAGATATATACGATTCTCCGGAAGAAACTATCGATGTTATGCTAATGTTATCAAAGGTACTAAGTGAAAACCTAATGTATGATAATTTAGAAACATGTTTGTTGTGTTTCATACAAAACGTTGTAGTAAATAAAGAACTACCTATTGACCCGGTTTCTATTTCCTTAGATGACCTAGTTTATATTCTAACCTCGAGTGATCAACATTGTTTGAGAGTACTTTCGGATTTTTATACGTTTTTAAAAAGGTACCAAAAAGAACTCGCTAAAGATCAAGAACATCAAGATCGTGCTTCACACTTGTATAAGTTATCAAAGAAAGTTTATTTTCTTATTGTCTATTGTCAAGACGAGGCAAAGAACGTTCGATGTTTCCATGGTGACGTTTCTCTCTTACAACAGCAACTTTTAGAAGATAGAAAATTATTAAATGAGCAGAAAGAAGATATTGAAGCAAATTTGAAAAAATTAACATCTAGCAGTAAACCATTAATTCAAGAGTTGTGATTGGTTGCAAAAACAATGTATTGTTATTACTAGAGATAACTGAAATAATTACACTCCACCACATTGATTATTTGCTGTTATTTCGAACCCTCTTTGTGGGTTTTAACGGAATGAAGTTTTTAGAATTACTTTTCAAAAATTAATAAACGGGAGGGGTCTTAATAGGCGAGGGGTACGTTTAATCAGTACCTGCACGAATATTTCTCGGTAATATTTGGTATTGTTTGGTACAGCGCGGAGCACACGTGTTACAATGCCAACAATCTATATAAATATAAACTTATCTCTCTCTTGGCAATGTATCTGTAGGTTGATGAACCGAAGGGAAACCCCGCGATAAATTCAGATAGGCATACTTTCTGGACTAAAAACCTTCAGTGTCCCAGGCAAAGGGAGTGCTACATTTAGTAGATCTTTTCTGATAGGAAAAAACATGAAAGAATACATATCAAATTTATTCTCGTAATAAATGTGAGAGATTAAGTTCTAACGTCCTAACTTTTATGATATACTTTCCAATGTGATAAGGCTCTTTGAACTTCTTAACGTCAGTAAATTATGGTGTTCTTTGTGTGGAAACCATTCTCGATGCCATGCGTATGCCATGAAAGAAAAAAAATATATATACCATTATAAGTTACTACGACATGGAATAAAAATGACTTTGTCTGCTCAGAAATGTCAGGAAAAAAGTTTCTAACTAACCGTGTCCGTAAGAAACTTAATTAGCTGAGAGTAAGCACTATTAAACTTACAGTCAGCATCAATTATCCCGAATACGCAGGGATCTGATACTTTAGGAGCATTAACTTTCGCGGGCATTAACTTTCGCGGTTTCAAAAATCCGCGAAATTTTTGCATTTCGC
>JAULBZ010003461.1:0-16388 GCA_032360805.1 Neoturris breviconis
CCATAATAGTATCTTTTGACGGGATAATAGTTTACTTATGATAATATTCTTCTTCTAAGAATAGCATTTCTAAGAAAATTAAAAATAAGTAATTATTCTTTTATAAGTTTTAAATAAATTCAATAAAGTTTGTTTACATAGAAAATACAATAACGGCGCCACGGTAAAAAAGAAAATTAAAACGCAATGAAATGAACATCTGTTCATGTGTACAATATATTATGTTCGATTTGAAGTTTGCTACTCTCCTCCACAAACTTCTTAAAAACGCAACTGCTGATAATCTATAAAAAACAAAACATCTGCAATGGAGAAAAGAGCATTTATTAAAAGAGCGCGAGTTATCTTCGAGTTTGGGGTCTCCTGGGTGCCTAAGATATGTTGATTCACAATTTTCATTAAATATTGGTTTGCAGAAAGTTAAAAACGGATCGTAAATTGCGAACCCTTATTTCGATCGTAGACCCAGGTTAGATTCGTAATCAAAAACGGAACTAAGTTAGGAAATCGGAATTGAGTAAATGCCATACGCGGAAAGCGCTTGCGCTATCTCATGAGGGCCTTTCCATTTCTCAGAGCGCCGGGGGCTCGGCTAGTCCCTGTTTTTGTAATTCAATCTAGGATACCATAATGGTATTTCATTTTCAAGTTTTTCAAGTTTTTTTGTACTTTTGCGAAACCCACGAAATATAGCTCTTTTTATCGATTCGCAAAATTTAATACCTGCGGATTTCGAAAAATTTAGAGATCGCAAAATTTTGTTCCCGCAAAATTTAATATCTTTAAGTTAAGGTTTTTACCTTCTGTTGTTCGCACCCTTCGTTAAGCACGATCGAAATCGGGCGCTAAAATTGAAAGGAGATCTCGTACCCGGGGCTTCTTGACTTTTTCGATTTGTGAACTTTTGACCTCGTTTCCAGGGCTTCTTTCGAAAAGACAAGAAGCCCTGGAAACGATTTTTCTGTGACGCACGATGTTCTTTCCACGGACTTGACGTGTATCGCTGACGGACATCAGATCGTGTGTATTGACACAACCATCGATGTGAAAATGCGATCTAAACATTGATGGGATGGAATCGAAAAACTAACATTTCTAGGATGTTGGCACCTTCGTACTGATGAATTATTTTAGTTGGTAATTAAATAGACACCCAAGTGTCCTGAAAATATGGCCTGAAGATGACCAGGAGATGACCCGGACAATATATCGGGCTTATCCGAAACTTTCTGGGCCGAAATTAGAAATCTAATTGGAAAAAAGTCACGGAAAATTTCGGAGAGTCGCGGTAAAATTCCGGGACTTTCCGGGGCGTTGGTGTCGTACATATTGACGATGCTGTTGGTTTCTGCTTTTCTATTTGCGGTAAACAACAATTTTGTGGCTCGTCTTTAAATAGTTTGTAGAAACTTATCAAGTTAATTTTTAAAACTTATCAACTTTACAATCAGTTAATTCTCAAATGTATTTTGGTAAGAGGTTGGACAAACGAGGAACTTGATATTGTAAAGTAGTGTCGTAGATTTTGAATGGATCTTGGCAAGTTATTTAGAACCTTTGGAGTCAAGCAGTTTTGGGGGCAGGTGATTTCCTTTTTTACATACCGTTACAAATTTGGTAAATATCTCAAAAAGTAAATAATATTTTTAAATAGGATAAAAAGCAAATGAAAGGTGAATAAATTATTTTAAGTGATATATAATTTCTTGGGTGAGATTTGAACAGTATGACGATGAGGGTACCTTTTTTTGCTTTTTTCTGCAAAAAAAATTCTTTAGATTTAAGCCAAGCGACTTATGGAAGCTTCGTAACTAACTGTCCCTAAGAAACTGAAACCCTCCATCTAGAACTCAGAAAGTACCAAAGCACCAAGCCATAGGCTTGCCTCCTTGATGTTTTTTTTGTCTTGCTTGCCTTTTTCTTGCTACTTATCACCTGCAAAAAATACCTGGGTAGGCAGGACTAAAAAATACACCACGTGTGCAAAAAATAGTGCCACAGGCGTGATTTTTTAATTTTGGCTTTGTGGATGCTATTTTTGGTAATAGAATAAAAAATAACGCGTACCCGAAGCCGGTTGGTTTCTTTTGGGGTTTTCAAAATCAGCTCCGCTAGGCTCGTCTCAAAATTGCTTTTGATTTTTTCAACGGGAAAATGTGAATGGAATGAAGAAAGCCAACCCACTTGCTATTCTACAACAAATTTTGCTTCTTTTACCAAAAAAAACCCCAGAAAGCTTTGCTGCCGGCATCCACAGGTCAACTTAAAAAGGCCACATGTTATGAAAATTAGTCAAAAAATATCATTTACCGCTCTGTGAATTTTGCAAAAAGTAATGTGTTTTACTTATGCAGACCAATAAAAGAGGAGGGTTTCAACTTTCCAGAACAGTTTGCTTCATCAAATAAAAAAGTTTAGTTCAAGTTACAGCCAATTGAAATTTACAAAATTTTGGTATACGTATATAATTTTTAGCCTACTAAACCAAAAGTTTGGATGGGCTATTGCTATCACTTTGCAATGGTGGCGGCCTACTTTTCTTAATAGACTGTGTTCTCGAAGTGCTAGCATTACAAAATTCCGTACCAGCATTTTGTTATATTGTTCTATTCTCTAGTGCTTCAGAACATCAGCTAGTAAAAACCATCTTATAGTATAAAATGTATTTATTGAATAAAACTTTAATAGGGCTAGCAAAAACCATCCGATGTATAGATACTATAATACTATTCTCTATTTTTTATCTGGTACGTACATAATGCTATAATGTATAATGTGTATGTAATTCATATCCACTATGGAGGAGTGACTTTTGAGCATTACTTTAGGTTACGATTTGAAGTTTCACTACTCTCTTCCATAGGTGATTTGATAATATTTTATCTTGATAATGGTGTTCCAATTGTTTATTTGAACTGAAAGTTTATCAACTTAATAAGGACATGAAATCCTATGCCATGTAAAATTTGGGTGTTTATCCTTGATATGAAATTTCACTACTCTCCTCCATATTAAAGACATATTTCAAACACTATATAATTTGCGTATGCAAATCATATCTACTGTATGTGCTTAGGTTTAACTTTCACTTGGTTCGGTGGGCTACTTTCAATATATACAGTATTTTTGATTATAAATGATGGTTTTAATGCTTACTATACTGTACTATGTAATCAGTAATGTATATACTTATACTGTAAAAGTAGTTGCTGCTATTATCTCATTCAGATTTCTCCTTAAAAATGATATTCCTTTTATTGTTTCCGCCCCTCATATTATATATATAATTTTTGCGCCTCTGATTTTTATGCAACAAACTCTCTCACTCGTTTTTCATCTATTTTTCTCAAGTTTTTCATCCATTTTTCTTACCCCTCTCATACACACTCACTTACAGTACCATTCTGAAAGAAAAAAAGAAAATAAATATTTGCGCACATTTATATTCACGAATTGTACAAACAAGCAAATATTTAATTCCGCAGAGCATATAAATTCTTTTTCCCTGAAATTCACCAAAATTTCTGTCTATGAAATTTCTGTCTATTGCTTATTTTGCTGTAATAATCAGAGAAAAACAGTCTGCTTTCTCAATTTAAATTACCTAAAGAACTGAAATGTAAACAACTACATGAAGGTTACAAGAAAGCACTGCTATACGGAGGCTTTTCCAAGTACATAGACTTAACTGGGTCTGTTCTTTTCAGCCAATTGGTTAAATTAAGGTTGCATTTAAACCGAATTCCAGCCAAAATATAAGAATAGACTGGTTGAGCAACCAAGTTTTGCTAATCAACCTACCTCTCCTACCCATGACATGGATTTTATGTATTTATCAAATTATATTAATTTGCATAATACTTTTGTTTGCATTTGCAAATGTAATGACATCGGTAGCATAAGGAGGATTAACCTTAAAATGGTAGCATGGTTGACGAAAAAAACGGTTGTTGTTAGTCGGAATGTCACCTAAACCCAACCAGCTCTTGAGTCTCCTACCAGGTGAAAAGGGAGTTTGGTTGATTGGTTGGTTGATGGTTGGCAACAACATGCCCTTAATCAGAGATACAGTATATATATACAAGTTTATATCCATACGTTCCTGTTATTTTAGGGATAATAGTAAATTTTTATTATTATTGGAGAAAAAAACTAATTCATCATGGCTGTAAATTTAGAAGAATATTTCAAGACAACCTTTGAAGATAAACTTCTGGTGTGAGTTAATTTAGTTTATGATAAGTGTAATATCATATTTATCTGTATACATAAGCTCTCCCAGTGAGCAAAAACTTGTTCAAAGTCAGCAGTTAAGACACTAAAACAACGTTGTTGTTCTAGCATATTTACTGCGGACTTTGAACAGGTTTTTGCCCACTGAGAAAC
The DNA here is from genome assembly GCA_032360805.1 of Neoturris breviconis. Classification (NCBI taxonomy): domain Eukaryota; kingdom Metazoa; phylum Cnidaria; class Hydrozoa; order Anthoathecata; family Pandeidae; genus Neoturris; species Neoturris breviconis. Next base: position 4,387 of record JAULBZ010003461.1, read on the forward strand.
GTGTACACTGCGGATTTTTAACCAGTTTTCCCACTAGGATACACTACTCTACAAATACTAACAGTGTAGATGCTCGTATATTTATAGACATTTGAAAAGATTGTTGGGTGTTCGTTGACAGATTTAGGAAAGGAAGAAAGCATAAAGCAACTAATACAGAACGATTTTATTGTAATAGACAGGTAAGATTATAATTTATATTATGAATTTCATATCGTGCACTCAGCAGTGAGCAAAATCTTGTTCTACTGTAAACACCCTTGTAGACGTTGTTCTAGCATCTTTACTGCGGACTTTGAACAAGTTTTTTTCCACGGGCATAATACACTGTGTCTTGACATGATCTAGAAAACTTTGACATATTGACATATTTCAATATTAAAAGTTGATTGGAAGTTGTCTCTCCCTAATGGGGAATAACGTGTTCAAAGTCAGCAGTAAAGACGTTAGAGCTACATTTTCAACGTGGTTCTAGCATTTTTACTGCAGTCTTTGAACAAGTTTTTCCCACTGATTAACGTCATGTGATCTCATGGAAATCACCCCTCACTGTTTCCGTATTTCTTTGAATCTACCTAAACACAGAGTAAAAACTTGTTGCAATGCACTAACTTCCTTTTTGTGCAATGACTGCACAAAAGAAAGTTATTACATTGCAACAAGTTTGTACATTGAACAGCCAACGCCTCGTTTTCATGTATTTGTGGAAAGGTCTATTTCCAGGGGGCAAAAATGTTCAGTAAAGACGAAACTGTCTGTTACTGTAGGGTGGTTTAATACCAAGTAAGGGGTGCTACATTACCGAAAATTCACAGATTAGATATAGTATAGTATACTAAGCTCTGACCTTGTTTCCATTTTCATTTTCCTTTTCCATAATCTGATGTTGACATTAACGACCGATTATAATGTAAAAAAAGAAAATGAATGAATTAAGGAAGAAAGCAAAGAGGTGGAAATCCTTGACTACAGATTAGGGGGTGTTGATAAAATATGAAATTGGGTCTTTCTAGATTAAATAAGGTAGATTAAGGGAGTAGGTAATAGTTTGATGGGACGGAGGTGAGTTAAAATTATAAATTTGTTTTTGCCTTCTATTTTGGATTTAATGTTCCATTTCTTATACCTAAAGTACAATAAAAAAATGAAATAAAAATTGATAAGAAAGTACCTGGTTGAAAAGCAAGTTCTAGAAATTATTGTCCTTTCTGGTTTATATTGGATAAATTTACTTTATTGGGGGGGGAGAGGAATGTGTCAATAAATTGGAGGGTTGGTATATTATATTATACACAGTGGGGGTCCTAATTAATTGAAATGGGTGGAGTTTTCCCCGTTAAAATAGAACAAGGTTGTTTACCGCAGACTTTAAACAAGTTTGTTGGAGGCTGTGTCAAAACGACCGACATTGTAAATCTTAGTATGCGAACAAGTGAGTTAATTTTAAAACGTTGAAATTGATTTCCTGGCGGGCACATGACGTCGAATAAACGGCAACACATAACGTTGCGATGTCGTTTTGACATTTCAATTTTTAATTCGACGTCGTTTGTGTACTGGATTAGAGTTTAGAGGGGAGTGGAGTGAGGCGACGCAATTTCATCCCAGTGGGCACACGATATAAGTTCAACGACGTTGTTTCGACGATGATCCGACGTCGTGTGTCTGCAGAAATTCCTTTGGGTATTCGTTCTCGTTATACTTTTCCCCATATAGACTTTATTTGTACAGAGCTCTATTGGTATGAAACGTGTAATCGTCATCGAAATTATGTCGTTTTTCTAGTGGGTTAAAACTTGTTGGCGGTAAAGACACTAGATCAACGTCGAAGACTTGGAACACGTTTTTTCCCCTCGTTTTATAGTTTAAACAGAGTCAATCTTAGGAAGTATTCAAGAATCAGAAGGACGTATTTTTATCGTTTATTAGATGAAGGGAAAAAAAATATTTGCTGGGAAAAGCACTGAGTCAACGATCTCAACGTTTCTAATCGCCCAGTGGAAACTCGACATGACGTCAAAACGAACTATTTTTGTCGTTCTTCATAAGAAACCGCTCAAATAAATGCTGGATGATATGACAACCTTCTTCGCATATGCTCTCCATCACACTCTTCTAAGTAGCTACTTTTACGAAATAAAAGTAATCTATCACGTGACTTGATCTAATCATCGCTAATTATCGTATCCCTAATGACCGGATGATCAGAGAGTCTTAAGTTCGTAATTAATTTATTATAAAATTCGGACTCTGTTTAAACATGATTCATACTTCTATGGGGACTAACAAGAGTGATTGGAACGTAGATGAGAACAGCGTTGCTTGCCAACTTCGTTCCCAGATCAGGACTATGTTGTCTCCTACTTGTAATAGCATTCACTTAAGGACTGGGTACGATAGTTGTGCGGTAGCTCTTTCAGTTTTAAGTATCTGTTATGTTTTACCTATGCGTCAAAACTTTTGCGTTTTTGTTATATTAGTTAATAGCGCTATGTCAATGAGCTTGATTTTGATTGGTTTCTTTGGTACGAACTAACCAATCAATCATAAGGTAGTCCGCAGCAAAGACGATAGAACAACGTTCTTTTATAAATTTGTCTCCTTAGAAAATAGTGTTACCGTTATCATAGTCGTCTATTTGTTTCTTAAAAATGTCTGTTCATAGAAAATTTAACAAGTATTCAATAATAAATACAGCCTCATTACCAGACTGATTTGTTTGTTTTAGAGTTCGCAGCTCATTACCAGGTCTTCTTTTATGAAAATGTAGTCTGACCTCTTGGCAAAAGCCTGGGAACGAACAAATACCCGAGCCCTTCGTCTTCCCGGTTGGATTGTTCCTTACTTAGACGCGAAAAAATGGTTTATTGTTTCCGTAACTTTCGGCCGCACAGTCCTATTTACGATTTTAGGAAACTTTTTCAAAGTAGCCTGGAAACGAGTTTGCAGTTTAGGATTAAAGGCGTATCTCCACTAAGCGAATTCGTTCTAAATGAAGCCATTGGTTGAAAGTGATGTAACCTGCCAGGTAAAGTCATTTTCAACCAATGGCTACATTCAGAATTCGCCTAGTGGAGATCCGTCTCCCAGTGAGCATTCGACATTTAATCAACGTCGAAAAAATGTCGTTATAATGTCTAGACGTCAAAACGACGTCTTTTCAACGTTGATTAGACATCGAGTGCCGGCAGACCTTAATCCAACTGTATGTTACTATATTTTAGAAATCTCCGAGTTACAGAAGCAGGGATGCGTGTGCTTAATACTGTGAATGCTGAGGTTTCTATAGCTCTCGAATGTATTAATCAACGTCGCCACTCAATTATCAGGTAAACCAATTAGCCTGTGAACGAAGAAAACAACTTCGTACTTAAGTTGTATGACCCATTTTGGTACACGATCTTCTTCAAGATGCTCTTTGTATATAAGACCCATTTTGGTACACGATCGACTTCAGATGCTTTTTGTATATATATGTTTCAAGAGCATAACTTTGTACTCAGGAGTATGTTGAGAATGTTATGAACGAAGCACCGCTGGAAAAGAAATACATTTTTGGCGCAGTGATTTGCCAAGAGTTTGAGTCTTCTTGTGGTACCGACAGACGTGGTGGGAGTACTGACGACATTACGGAACATGAATTGGAAAGATTTCGGATTTTAGAGACTTGAGTGAATTGAGAAGAATCGTTCTCATCACTACAATTAACGTGTTGATTACTACCGGGCGAAAAATTCCCTGCCAAAGTCAAAAGAAGACATTCCATTGGTAGAAATTGACGTCACGTGACGACGTGACGCCAATTGTTTTACCGATAAAATGTCTTCTTTTCGCTTTTATTTCGCCTAGTGGAAATCAACCTTTTAAGTTGGAGTTCTCCTTCGTAGTAACTATATATAAGTTGCTGAGCAGTGGCCTAACACCGTTATCATTAAAAAAAACTTTAATGTTTGAGCGTTATGCTAACTTACGTTTGACCTTGATTTTCTTATCAAGCGCTTTTTGAAATAAGAGCACTATGGAGGAGTGCTTAAATATTACTCCTCCACACATCTAAAGCGATTATTTGCTTCAATTTCAAATATTGAGAAAGAGCGCTAAAAATGAAGGTTGTGTGAAATTGTGAAAGATGTCTTCTTGCTAATTATATCCTAGTGCGGAAAAACTTGTTCAAAGTCCGCGATAAAACTACATCGTTCTGTATTGTTTTAACTTTTTTACTGCTGACATGGAATAAGTTTTTGCCTCCGGGAAGAACAACGTCGTTCGACGTCGTTAGCGTATTTACTTCAGACTTTGAAAAATATTTATCCCACTGGGATACCAATTTATGTAATTGATGATGTAGTAATCTGTGTTCTAAGTTGTAGTACTAGACCTTGTTTCAGTTCAAGAAAAAAATATTTGAACTCAACGCTATTTCCTAAGGATTACCCCTTAATGTTATCTCGTTTAGTTCGGTAACAGGATTACAACATATTTTTTTTCATCGGAAACTAATTCTCTCTAAAGTTCATGCGATTCATAGATTTGTAGTGATGTAATTTCTGCCGTTCGCACTTTCGTGTATAAAAAATCTATATCACATTCGCAAAGCGCATGGTTAAAGTCGTCGGTATCTGTTTAGAATAGCCAGGCGAACTGTTAAATATTCTAGCGCCTTGTCTTTCACAGAGATTACCGAACAGATTTATGATGGTTTCAGTATATATCTTTCAGTTTTTAAATTCTGTAAATTACCGATTTTAATTAATAATTACAAGTCCATCGAACATGTGCTAAATCCTATTGTTTAAATATATGTAATAACAATCATACTTGAATATGATTGGTGCGGTTTTCATAAAAAATATATTCTCATTGGTGCGGTGTTAAACTCAAAGAAAATGACGTCGTAAGGTTACCGAATCGTAAATAAACCGCTACTGCGAGCGGTCTCTTTGAAGTTGTAAGAAGAACTTCGGTAGAATAAATGTTTTATGCATAACGTAGTAGGGAGCCGAATCTTTAACCGAAGCCACGCTTTTGAAAGTTTACAAGTTTTTTCTATATCCTAGCGTTATTATAACAAGACAACGTAAGGAAATAATAAAAAAAAAGTTGTATATTTTTTTTAAAGCAATGTTTATAAGTTTGAGAAAGTTTTTATAGTTTTTTTACGAGAAGAAAACGTTTGTTATTTTATGAGAAGTTTTAACGTTATAGATAGATCAAAAATTGTCGGCTCATACACTTAAAAAAGAAATATTAATTTATACGCATACGAGAGACGCCAGTTTTTTATACGTAGTTTAGTTTATAGAAAAACGTTAAAGTTTTTATTTTTATGAAATAAGATCTATCTTAGACATAAAGTAAAACTTTGTTATGGTGTGTGTTTATTCTTTGTATCAGTTCTTAGTGGGTAAAAACTTGTTCAAACTCAGCAGTAAGACGCTAGAACAACATCGTTCGACGTTGTTCAAGCATATTTTCTACAGACTTTGAACAAGTTTTTGCCCACTGGGTAATGTTCGTGGAATCGTTTTGGATGTAATCGCTTGTTTTTAAACTTGTTAGAAGAAATTTATATCGTCTCTTACATTCTTTCTAGAAGTAGTATAAAGTATATAAATATAAACTTTATGAATAGATGCGATGATTACGAGTGACATTCGACAACCTCCGATGGGTTCAGATGAACAAATTACACCTTTCGTTGAAAATCAACGAAACGATGAAAAATATATTGAAAATAATAAGCAAGCATATTTTGAAAAATGGAAAGTTAGTTTTCAAACTTTACTAGATGATGAAGAAGGTTCGAAAACATATTACGAATTTTTAGAAACAGAACAACTTGGTGTTTTATTTGAATGTTGGTATAGCTGTGAGGAATATCGTCGTTTCCCACCTAACAAAGCGATGGCGAAAGAAATATATTCTCGATTCGTTCGTATAAAAGATACTCGAGTGCCTATATCAGATCAGGCGCGCAGTAATCTTAATTTACGCTTACGAGCTAATGATGTGACAGAAAACCTTTTACTGGAGATTGAACAAGAAGTATTTGGTAACCTTAGAGATATATGTTATCCAAAGTTTTTAAAATCTGACTTTTTCGCTTTTTACTGTGAGACAAATGGACAAATCCCTTATGAGGCTAGTGCTTTTCAAAAGTTCGGTAAACCTTCTACATTGACGCGACCATCAAACTTATCTGTTGTACATGAACAAAGGAGCCATATGGAGCACAGGTAAATATTATAAAATGTCCTTCAAATTCAAATCTGTAGGGAAAGAGTGTTAAATAAACAAAGTTGCAGTTAATTGCTTCTTCGTGACAAAGAAACCAATCAATTGCAAGCTCTTTACAGTGGTCGAAATTAGAAGAAATACTCACTGTGGCAGAGTGATTTTGAGCATAGCTTCAGGCTGAAGCAATGCCCAAAAATCTCTCCTCCACAGGGATTATTTACTCTTATTTCGACCACTGCTCGTCTACACAGCAATGTGTTTTACAATAACACATATAGAGACATAACATAAAGATTATGTAGAGACATAATATGAAGCTTATCCCAGCCGGCAAAAACCTGTTCAAAGTCAGCAAAATAACGTTAGAAGAACGTTCAAAGAACGTTGTTCTAACGGTATTTTGCTGACTTTGAACAGGTTTTTGCAGGCTGGGATGTCGGTAACTTTAAAAACTTCAGAACTTTTTCTTTACTATATCAAAGCTATTCATGGTATTTACGTTTTCTTATATGCATGGCATTGGCAACGTTGTTCTAGTGTCTTTCATGCGGCTTTGAACAAGTTTTTACCCATTATTATTATTATTGTTACACAGGAGTTTGGTTGTGATTTTGAAATATGATCAGACTTTTTTTCTTCAGTAATTCTGTATTTCTTTCGGAAATTTTTTGGAATGTTTAAAATTTTTATATTTAGTTTCGTGATTCCTGTCCTTACGACATAATGATTTATTTGTCGGCGAACTTTAAAAACAGTAAAAATTTCCTTTTCTTTCTTACTGACTTCCTCTATACATCAAGCTTTTTTTAATCTTCTTGGCCAATTTTGTTTGTCAACTAACATCGCGAGTACAAAGGGATCACCGTGTTTTTCTTTACATTAAAAACTGCGAACATCAAATATACTAAATGACGTCATAGTTTGTTATTTAAAAGACATCTAGGGTAGATTTTTTTTCTATGTGTGTTTGTGTGTGTACGTAGGCAGGTTGAAAAATTGTCCTTGAGGCTTTATAACTAATTGCACTTAGCCTTGTTTATGCGGTTGCAATTAGGAACGAATTTTCTGCTTCATTAAACTTAATTACATTAATTATATACACTCCATCGTCGATAAGATTAAATTTATCATGGAATAAATTTATTTAACTCGTAGCCACAACGTAGGAGAGTGTATTGTAAATAACTTTGATTTTTAAACGAGTTAATACCGACATAATTACGAATGTCTTTAATGTAGTATAGTACAATGAGAACAACTTGTTCAAAGTCCGCAGTAAAGACGCTAGAACAACGTCGTTCTAGCGTCTTTGCTGTAAACTTTGAACAAGTTTTTGCTTACTGGGAATACAATACAATTGAAAGCATAGAGGCAACCACAAGACAGGAGAGTATTAACACAATGACATTTACATTTTATTTTGACACGCCGCTTATCAGAAAAAATATGTTTGATCTTACCCCCTAATATGTCATTTAAAAAGAAATGACATATATACTTTTTATTCACTAATTATCGCTCCAAAAACTATTATATTCATAGGTTAAGGGCTGATTTCCATTAGGCGAAGAATTTCGTCGCTAAAGCCAAAAGAAGACGTCCCATTGGTAGATATTGACGTCACGCTGGCTATATTTGATGAAAATAAAAGGGCAAAAAAAATCGGACTACGTATTTTCCTTTGCAGATATTGAAATACTTTCTCAGGATGCTGACTGGGTATTTTCAAAACGGCAAATTTCCCTCGCGATTACGCGTAATAAGAACAAATAATCACTGTGGAGAAGGTCATTTTGAGCATAGCTTTGTAGTCTGCAGCTATGCTCAAAAATCACTCCACCACAATGATTATTTGCTCTTATTTTTTGCACTGGCTTAGAATAGATAGATAAAGCAAAAAAAATTGTTTAGACAACCGGTTTAGATGAAACGTGATACGTGGTAGTTTCGATCAACCAAACTTCTTATCATAAACAACTAATCAAATAAACTTGTTTACCCAAACTAAGTGGTTTAAAATGTAAACAAACAAAACTTCAGAATATACCTCTATATATACCGTACGGATATTCTTAATTAATATTCCGACCTCGCAAAATTCAAAATTAGTACTAACCGGGTGTTAGTTTAAGAAAGAAAGTCGCCTTTGATGCAAGATGTATATCATAATCATATCGTATATTTTCTAATTAACTTGCGGGAAAAGATAAGACTTAATAAATGTATGAAGTCTGTTTGTCTCTTATAATAACTCTGATTAAATTGAAGAAAATCTTGTGAAAGTGGGATTTTCTTTTATGTTTTATGAAGCCGTGTTTATATAGAATTTCTTTATCACCCGTTTAAGTGTCAGTCTTTCTACATATATTTTAAACGACAGTGTGATTTTTTAGTTGGCGCCAGTAGACTTTAAGCAATCTTCCGATATATTTTAACTTCATTAACGAAAAGTGTTAACACTTAGATCTCGAATTCAGTCAGCACATTTGTTCATCTGTTCCGTAAATTAATTAACTATTTATTTAACGTTCTTTCTAGCAATGACCTTCAATCTTCTTTAACACCTTATCAAAATGATGTTCATCGCACACCTAGCGCTACTACTAAAAACCATCAACAAATACCAAATTCATGCTCGGATACGTTAAATGAAAGCGATAGAATATCAATGGCTGATTCTAGGACTTCTTGGTAAGCACAGTTCTGTCTTTAATTTTCAATTTTTGCTTATCAACACCCCCTACTGAGTGTTCTCGAACATCTCCCGACCCCCCTCATTCATTCTTAAATTTCATCTTTCATCAACAATGGTCGTGGTATATAGAAACGTTTAGGCTCTCTTTATTTACAAGTAGCTAAGTACATTCAATATAAAATGATTTCTCCCACAATAAATATCTTTGCCGGGGAGGGGGGAGAGGGGAGAGGGGACAAAAAAAGAACGGAGTGTTTATGTACTTTTTGTAAAGTGAACACTACTACACTACACTCTTGTCCTCACACTGTACCTTCTTGTCCACATAGATGCATCTTTAGGAGAAGACAATGCTACAAATTTTCTTTTGTAATTTGATAGCTAGCTATAAAAGAATGATGTTAGTATGTCAAACCAAGGAGTGTTAGCTATAGTCAATGAGCTTGCAATTGATTGGTTTCGTCGTCATGAAGAAACCAATCAAATTCCATGATCATTGATTCAGCACTGTTCCCCTAGGAACGAATTTTGATTTCGTCATTGTATATTTTTCTCTGCAGATACCAGTAGTAGAAATAAAAGTAAATCAAGTCTGAAACTAAACTAAAAAATCACTCCTCCATCATAGTGATTATTCTGACCACTTATTAAAATTAGATAACCACTAATTGGCAGATTAACTGCTACATTTAATAATCTTAGGCTAGTCAGCATATGACAGTACGATACTATGATATTTTAACGATGAATTTTCCTCCCCCAGCATAGGGCTTGGTTGAAAATTACTATAACATTTAATTAATGCTCTTTCTCTCTCTCTCTTCCCACCTCAAAATAACAATAAATCACTAGTGAACAAAATAAGAGTTAATAATCACTGTGGAGGAGTGATTTTTGAACAGAATCCAGCCTGAAGCTATGCTTAAAAATCCATTCTCTACAGTGATCAGTGATTGTTTATTAATTAGTACCAGTAGCCTTAGTTGAAATAAGAGCAATCAGGGATACTTGAGCTTAGCTTCCAAAAATCTGGCTGCTTTGTTCTTATTTTGAACATAGATAATTATGTACCTGTACAAAGATAATTTCCATTGATAATATCGAGTTAACTTGTGTACATAATGTAACTTGACTCTTAAGATTTCAGGGTCGATCTGTTTAAAAATAATAAATATATATATTTTTTTGGATTGGTTTCCAATCTATTGCAAGATCATTGACTCAGTACTCTCCTCAGTAGATTTTATTTTTAAGACGGTCCCTTGCCATTGTTCAAGATAAGAGCAAATAATCACTGTGGAGGAGGGATTTTTTTAGCATTTCTTCAGGCTAGAAAGCATGAAGCAATGCTCAAAAATCCCTCCTACACACCGATTATTTACTCCTATTTCGAACGCTGAAAATATTTTAAGAGTAACTTAGTCATAATCTAATTTCTTGTGTCTCTTTTTAGTGGCTCAGACCGCCGATACACTCGGAGTAGTCGTAGCTGTAATCATGATCCATTGCCAGACCCAGGAAACTTTAGACCTGTAAGTATGAAAAAATTATATAATAATAGCCAATTTGGCTAAAAAATATTCTGAAAATCTCTTCCCCACAGTGATGACCATCAGTTGTTTCAAGTTCTGCCTTGCTGAGTTGAAAACCATCAAAGGAATGTGTGTAACCAGCTAAGAATATATCAAGATCATCCTTATTCTGTTTCTACCGCGTTTGAAATAAGAGCGAATAATCACTGGGGAGTTTTGAGCAATGCTTAGACTACAAAGCTTGAAACAATGCTCAAAAATCCTTCCTCCACAGTGATTATTAGTTCTTAGTTCAAACACTGTACAATGAAATACTTTATTTAATTCCTATTTTGCATTGATCAAAATAAGAACATTTTTCACTGTGAGGGAGGGATTTCTAAGCCTAGCTTCAGACCTTGCAGCCTGAAGCTTTACTCAAAAATCACTCCTTCGCAGTGATTATTTGCAATATGAGATGATCCCTTGTTTATATGCATTTTAATCTTGTCTTATGTTCAATCCCCAAACCAAATGTTCTACTAAAGGTAGATTTGCCTAAACTATGATCACATGCTGTGTCTGTTAAGTTGACATACAGAATATGTTTTTCTTCAATAATTGTTTAACACAATGGACTAAGTATTCCTCTAGATTAAATTTATTGCCTATTCAGTTGGTATTTGTGTTAATATAAAAGAGCAGTATTTTAAATGTATGCTTCTTTTTAAGAAATGTAATCTGTAGAAATTGAATGTTTGCTGTTTTATTTTGCTGTTTGCTGTTTTTATTTTCTGAATTTCACATTGTGTTAAAATAAGAATCTGTGAAGGAGTGCATAAAATCAATTACAGTGATTGTGGTTGTCTTGCTTGTAGAATAATCCGAACAACTTTGGCTGAACACTCTTCTTCGGTGGTGTTATTTATGAAGATACATTTGTAAAATATATTTAAATAACATGAGCCTTTGAAGTTTTCTTTGAGTGTTTTATTTAGATGTTTTGTTGATATAACATAATTCTTTGAAACCTTGCCTAAAGTTCTAAATCTTTCTATTTCACTACTAATCACAAGAAATTGTTGACAAGATTAAGTAATGTTCAAAGAAAACTTGTGCTATTTGTTGTGAAGAAATTGTATGCTAAATAGAGGCTTATGTCTGCTAACGGTACTTTTTTTTCTTCAACCATTTTTTATCTTATATGTAAGGTTTCTTCTTTTAGATAACACAACGGGGATTAAACCCAGATAGATTGAAACAAATGAAGCCAGAACAGTTTGTAGCATTGTTGACTGAAAAACTTGAAAAAGTTATTCATGACCGAGCAATGAATCGAACAGTAGAGAATAGACAAGACAATGTTAATGTAAGTTTGTTACATTCATTTGTTAGAGTGCAGTGGTCGAAATAAAAGCAAATAATTACTATGCTATGCTCAAAAATCACTCCTCCAAATGATTTTACAGGGCTCGAAATAACAGCCGGTCATCACTGTGGAGGAGAGATTTTTCAGATTATTTTCAGCCAACTTGGCTGAAAATATTCTGAAATATCTC
>JAULBZ010003462.1:0-16388 GCA_032360805.1 Neoturris breviconis
TTCAGCCAAGTTGGCTAAAAATATTCTGAAAAATCTCTCCTCCACAGTGATGACCGGCTGTTATTTCGAGCCCTGCAAGATAATAAATTATTTATCGGCAGTCAAGAAACTTATAAGTCTCGTTGATCAATGTTAGACAAGACATCTGGCAATATTCAGCCTAGCATCATGTTTTTTAAAAAATAATCCCAGACCAACCTATCCTCACATGCCTTTCTATGTTGGACAGACTTACAGTTAATATCTAAACATTTTCCAGGTTCATCAAAGATTTTAGTGCTTCTAATATGTCCAATTTAGTTCCGCGAGTAATTCAGCATTGAAAATAAAAAGCGCAGTTAAACATGTGTAATTTGAACTCTCGGTTAGATATAGACGACCGACCGACTCACCATTTTTTTTCTAGTCGGATAAAAATAGCTCAAATTACAAAAAAATTGAATTATAGAGGTAAATTTATAAGAGTCTAACAAGGAATTTCCATTCAAGGCACCAGACAAAATATGCAAGCTCAACACTGCATTCAAAAAACACTCCTGCTGGGCAGGTTGAACAAGTTTTGGCCCACTGGGAAATACCCGGAAACAAACTTAAGCAGCAGTGGTTCAGATAAGGGTATATAACCACTGTGAAGGAGGGATTGTTGCTCAAAAACCACTCCTCCACAGCATTTATTTGCTCTTATTTTCACCACTGTGCAATGCAAAAATAATCTCAGGTAAAATCATAATTATAAGGGACTGTCTCAATAATAAAATCTACTGAGGAGAGTACGAAGAAACCAATCCATTTCAAGATCATTGACTCTCTCCTCAGTAGATTTAATCATTGAGACGGTCCCCAGTAAATCTGAAAACTATACTAAAAAACACTCCCCCACAGGCTTAAGGAGAATATTTCAATGTACATTGTCAAAATAACCATTCCAGTGGTCAAAATAAGAGCAAATAATCACTGCATAGGAGTAATTTTTGAACAAAGCCTGAAGCTATGCTCAAAAATTCCTCCTCCATAGTGATTATTTACTTTTATTTCAACCACTTCATGCAAGCTAATTGATTTTTACTTTTTGACATCAAAAGAAGCTTTATATTTTATAATTAGCAACAAAATGTAGATGAACTGGAAACCTGCATGAAGAATTTAACTATTTGACATCACTTCACATTCAATTATTGATGTGGACCAATAGTAAGTATATCGACAACACTAGCGGCACATGACAATATTGTGACATCATTTTAAGATTGTTCCAAAGTTGTGTGCCCACTGGGATTATAAAATTAAAATACATAAATGCTATACACAATTTATTAACAACTTTAAATCTACACACCAACTAAAATCAGTTGGAGTATACCAAATAATTACAATTCTACGTACAAATATTTATCTACAAGTTTTAATTTTATACAATTATTGACACTTGAAATAACTAATTTAGGAGCGTTGTTTTTGTACGATGCACTTGATGATAATATAAAATTAAAATGCTCTGTACAATTTACTTGTTCTTTATTTTCCCTCTTGTTTTTATTCTATTATTTTAACTTGAATATTAATAATGTCATTCTTCTTGATTTTTTCTTTTAAAATGAAACTTATACCTTTTCTATAGCTCTCTCATACAATTCAATGACTACACATCATAATACTGAACAACAGGAGGTTACAAAAACGCAAGACAAATTTAACATGCTCTCAGCGGCCATAAGGGATAAATCGACAAATTCTAGTAAGGGAGAGATTAGAAATTGAACAAGATTGAGCATCACAATAACTGGCAGATATCACCTGTGCAGAAGTGTTTGTTGAGTACAGTTTTCAGCTGCAAAGCTGAAAACTGTACTAAAAACACTCCTCCACAGGTGATGACTGACAGTTATTTTGAGGCTTGTAAGACCATAGAGAGAGATTATAATAAATAATGTATTGATTTATAATATAACATAAAAGCATTACAAAAATTACAAAAATTACAATGAAATGTAGTAGATATATATATTTTTATGAGAAAAACCTTTATAAGAAAGTGAGCCTCAAAAACACAAAAATAAAGATATGAATATTCTAAGAAAATTCCCAGCCTCATATGTAGTGAAGTCAAAAATAACAATAGAAATAAAACATTCCAATTGTAATAAGTGTTACGATGTTTTTTGTTGCCTTTTTATTTTTTATTAACGAAAATTTTTAAGTAATTGTTAAGAAAAATCTGAGTCCAATTTTAAAGAAATTGGTAAAAAAATTAGCCTCAGGTAAAAAACACACAACGTTTTCTTAAAAATGTTTTAAAAAGCTAACAGTGCTGAAATTAAAAAAAAATAATCACTGTGGAGGAGGTATTTTTGAGCATTACTTCAGACTGAAGCAATGCTCAAAAAGCACTCCGCCACAGTGACTATTTACTTCTACTTCAAACACTGTTATGTATAAGTAAAAAGAATAGGCAATAAACTAGTTACATGATAAATAAACAAGTTCCTGTGCAATTCCCATATAACGGGTAAAACATGTAGATTAATAATGGCTTTTACTTCAATTTTCATAAATAGAAGGTGCTCTGTGCTTCTGGTCATTCTAAAGTTTGCTATTACCACAATTGTCATAAATATGATTACTGGTGCTAACAATCTTAATGAATGATGTATGAATAAGTGGAAACATCTTTAGCCAATGTACAATAATGAATAGAAACCTTTGTGGTTAAACATCTTAAACAGTTTTAAATTGCTGGAATTACCTCATGCACTTCAATCTTTTCAAAACATATTGCAAGACTAAATTGTTGTGGGTAGTACTTATTTTTTAATCGCCATCATTGGCTGCTAATCTTCTTTCTTTTTCATAATTTACATGATATATATTAAATACTTCAGGACAACCATTTGCTTCTTTATGTATCAATTGTAATTCTTCCACTACTATTTCATTCATGAACTCAATACCATGGACTATTAAGGTTTCCAGTGTCTCACATTCTTTTACAAAAGATTTCAAACCATCTTCAGTAATCTTAGGACAATAAGATATATTCAAGTTCTTTAACGAAGTATTAAATTTCAATACATGTTTTAAGGATGCATCGGTTAGTGAAGAACAATGGGAAACATTTAATTCCTCAAGATGACCAAGATTCTAAAAAAATATAGGCAGAAGCAACTAAAACAACTGCATTCAAAGGTTAAAAATATTTCACTGTTTCTTATAATAATCATGATCTCAAGTGCGCCAAGACTTGTTCAAAGTCCACAGATGTTAGAACAAGAATCATTAAATTAAATTTATGGCTTGACTTTATCTTCAAAGAGCATGAATAAAATATTAAAAGGAGGATTGCTTAATATTTGATGTGCAAATATTCCCTAAAAAACTGCGAATAAGCTGATAAAACATTTTAATCTTTTTTTTGTGTTACAAATATTCCATATAAAATTAAAAGTCCCAAAGTTTCAGCTGCATAGCATAAATGATTCTAGAGATAAAACATTTCCGACAAGAGAGGTATTTTTGCCCCCCCCCTCCTCCAGTTAAACTAGGGTTAAGGTGCTCTACTCTCTGTTACCTAATTGGTAGGGGAGAAGGGAGAATTATCATCTTCCCAATTAAATAGGATCCCCATATTGACTCCAACCAAGTACAATTTACCAAATATAAACCAAACCAAAGAACCAAAGAACAATTTGGTTTATAGAATTTACAGGGTTACTTACTAATTATTTCAGTTCAGCTCCGTTCTCTTATAAAATTGGTTTAATTAAAACAATGATTAATAGAACCTTCAAAATTAATTCATATTGGCATACCTTCAACTCCTCTGACATTATTAATTTAAAGACTACATTAGAACTACATTAGGAGAAATATGTTTCCATTATGACGAAAGTATTATTGACAAAAAAAATAGTAAACATCTCAATAATAAAATTAAAAGTATACTATAAAACCTGAACAACCAAATACTAGATATTTTAAGATGTGCTCGCACAAACAAAGATAAGAAGACTGATTGATAGTTAAGTATTGTTAATTTATTGACATCAAACTTGTATTTAGAAGCTATCAATTAAATAGTATGTTTAGTGCAACAGGGCTCGAAATAACAGCCGGTCATCACTGTGGAGGAGGCTCATTATATTGGTGAAACCACCAGACACAAATTTCAGAATGCCTGATAACTGACAAAAACTCAAACATTCATAAACATATTATGGCCTCGGATGAATGTAAAACTAAAATGCTAATGAGAATTGTTTTGTCATTTTAGATCATACATTTAGATCATGTGGCAATTGAAGATTAAAGAGGGGGTTCCATATTCAATGGGAATGTCCCAAATTAAATAAACGGATGAATCATGTAGTTGTCACCTTATTGGTTTGAGATTTCCTTTTTATATATATTCTGTTAGGCTTCTATTTGTTCCTCTAATTTAGTAATTGCGATTACACACTTTTATTCACACTATTTTAATTATTCACACCTTAGTATTTATTATATGTTTTATTATATGAGATTACTCACATTGTAATATATGTAACTGTAATTAGCTAGTTGCATATATATTTGTCATAATATTTTTTTTAGCTCTTTTATAACTTGTAAACTGAAGATGTTGATTGTATCAACAAAACATAGTGCTTTTACGATCAAATAGACCAATCAAATTCAGTCTACGCACCTGAAAATAAAGAAGTTTATTTTGGAATTTAGTGTTATTTTATCAATCTTTTGAGTTTCTTTTTTGCAAATCCGTGAATACCTGTTCTTGTGTTGTTATTGTGTATTTACAAACCTTAAATCTAAGAATACAGCTTGTATATGGCAAATGAAGATGTGTGTTAGCACATACTTTTCATGTTTTGACTTCCTGGCTTCTGGCTGTCTGGCAAGTTAGTTAACCCTATTCGGTATAGGCTTTTTGGGGTTCTGAATGTATGTGTAGGGAAATACTTTGTGCATGCCCTTCATACTTTTTGATGGGAACATGCTATAGTGTTGAAACTTTACAGTACTGATGACATCAATAATTATGATGACGTCATCAGTACCAAAACAGGTGAGGTGGTGCAAAACATTTTTACGTTAAAAAACGTTTGTTCTAGAAAAAGTCCTAAAATGCCTAGTCATAATAGCCATTTGTTCAGAGGTTATGATCATGCCAAAATATTTTCTTCCAAATTATCATCGGACAATCTGCTTTGCTAATTAAATAACTTTTTTTGCCTAACTTCATACTTTCCTGTTGAATTTCTGTTGAATATATACTTTCATTTTCTGCTTTTTTGTTTGGGGCCAAAATTCCGATTATTAAAAAATTAAGCCAATCATATTGGCAAAATTCGAATTATCTAGAACCAATGAATGCGCTTCCCCACGAATTCTGGGGAAAATAATAGATTTAGAATCATATTTATATCTCAGCAAGTTTCCTCAAACCGTTCGGGGGAATAGTAATATATCAAAAAACATAAAGCTAGAAAAGAGAATATAAACGAAGATAGATGTGGAACCTCAAACAGCATGACTTCGTCAGACTACATTGCCGCTGCAACGTAATAGCTGTGACTAAGTGCCATGTAAAATGTGCACAATGCAAACAAAGAAGTTTATGATGACGGCAGGCTACATGAAAATGCAAAAGTTCAAAGTTTAACTTCCCTATTTTACTACGAGTCCATAATGGCTGCTGTATCTCTGAAATCGTCTATTGTATATGTATGTACATTGTGATAGCGATAGCCTACCAAATTCTAGTTTGATGTTCTAAAAGTGATCTCTACCATCAAGTTCTTTCATTCGCATTTCACTATCTTTCCGAAGTTTCCTTTGTATTCTTTCTTCTGGAGACATAAAATAACCCCATCGTTCAGCAAATCTTTCATCTATTGTTGTATAATCTTGATCTGGGTCTAGTTTATGAAGAAAATCAAACTCTTCCCATATATACTTTAGATTATAAAAGTTAGCCAGGTAAATCTGAATCAATAGATATATGAATGAAATTGATAATACAAATATGGTCAGGGTGGATGTTGTCCTCATATTGAAAATACCGTTCAAAATGTTTCTTATAGTATTATTATTATAAAATCCCTTATCTCTATACTGGCATCCAAATATATAATATATTATACTTTGAATGTTTCAGCTACACTAACTGTCTATCATTGCCTCTTGCCTGTTTGTCTCAAATAAACACAGCTATATATAATAGCTTTATAAAAAGAAGAAACAAAAAAGTGAAGTCTAGGATATAGAGTTAGAGGCTGTGGTGTATACACAACTGGGCAAACAAGAATGAGAAATATCAAAAGCAGTTTTACATAGCAACAATAACAAACAAAAGAAAACATTTAAAAACGAAATTTATACTTGTTTGTTCGTATTTACTTTCAGTTTCGAAGGAAGAGTTTTCGTGAAAACCTTTATGGTCTTGTGTACCGGTTCACAAATGTTTTTTCGACTTTGGCACTCCATTTCGAATTTCCGGGAAGAGCTGTACCGAATCGGTGTTCTTTTTATTTAAGGGGGTAATATAAAGAACAATCTATCGTATTATAACAAAAAAAAGCTTAAAATGTATCTAGTAGTAATGTTACGTTATAAAAAAGAAGCAAAGAATAAAATTTAATAGAATATTTATCCATAACAATGTCACAAATAAATATTAAATGCCACATAAATAAGTATATCAACGCCCTGTTTCAGTTAATAAAGAAGAATTCATTATCGGCACGGATAAAATTTGATTCATTATGTAAACAAAATGTCCAACGTCTGGATAGGAAATTTTTTCTTTAGTCTACATATTATATTATTTGATTGAATGATGTTGTTTATTGCTTTCATGATATTTATATCTTTGTAGTCTGCTCGTTCACACCGAGCA
Organism: Neoturris breviconis; assembly: GCA_032360805.1. Taxonomy (NCBI): domain Eukaryota; kingdom Metazoa; phylum Cnidaria; class Hydrozoa; order Anthoathecata; family Pandeidae; genus Neoturris; species Neoturris breviconis. Next base: position 6,893 of record JAULBZ010003462.1, read on the forward strand.
AAGTTTATGAATGTTGTAAACAATTGTATTAGGAAAATTGAATACATTTTTTAGTGTACTGTATATAATTTTTAACTTTGTTTTCTACTAGATTAAAACGAAAAATCATGTATCGCGTTCTAGCTTTGATCACACTTCTTATGGTTGTTGTAAATGCACAAGAGGTAGATATGATGTTTTTGTTATATTTATCTAGAGGGGTTGCCCTTATGGAACAGCTTAGAAACGTCACTCTTTTTGGAGGAACATTTACAGTGAATTCCCTATCGAATATGTAAATTCGCAGGGGTGTTACTGCAGTGTTTCAAAAAGGGCAACGTTTCATAAAGGGTTTCATAAAGCTATTAGTAGCTAGCTAAACCTACCTAGACCAAAGTTTTTGTAAAGGGGTGAAGCATTTTTATGATAGAAACTAATCTACCTGGTATTAACTAATTAATTACATGAATAATTTTCATCAATTAGATACCCCACTTATTTTTTCAGAGACTTTCTGAAAAAAATTATATTTTATTATAAAAAAAAAATCCTATCTGAGTCATAATCTGAGTCATTGAAATATAAAACTTTAAATAAAGACTCATGCCTAGGTACCTCACACTACACGAGGGGTCTTTCAATTTATCTTTCCAGGGAATTGGATCTGGGAACAGTTTTGAATTTTGTATAAGATTATTGTCAGAGCCAGTCTCTTAAGCCTCTCACAATATACAGTAGAGCATAATGATCACTTCAAGTGTTAGTTGAAAATAGATATCAGGGGCACATCCAGGGCTTTTTGGTCGCACCTGTTTTGAAGTATAATACCTTATTTGGGTGCATGAAAACGCAGTGAAAGTTAAGTCTACCTCTATTTGATAGTTTATTTGAACAGTACAGGCAAATTATTGTTGCGGAAAGAAATTTTTGCAGAATAATTTTTCTTCATTTTTTTCAACATGCTTTTTAAATATCTCAGTGCATATCATATATTTCATCATTCTCAGTAGGTATATTTAACTTTATCTGGTGGTCCGACTACAAAAAATTTCCACATTTTCATCTTAAAGCACGAAACACACTACTGAACACACTACTGAAAATCAAATTTGGCTCAATAATTTGGGCTCCCATACCTGTATAACATTATCAAAATTGCCCTGGATGCGCCCCTGTATATGATGCCTAAATTTTGAACAAAGTTATTAAAAAGGTAAAGCATTAAGGCCCATTTATGTACATTTATAATATATATTCTATTGATTTTTCTTTTAAAAAAACTTTTTAGATTTCACTGTGTTATAGATATATGTGTGTATATACAGTTATATATTTATTTATCAGCTTTTAAAAAAACAATCTATGCTCTGTGATAATTTGACTTGTTTCATTTGTATATATGGTAGAAAAATATGTTTATACTTCAAGTATTGGAAGCTTACTTTTTAAATATAATGTGATTTATATCAATACTATAAGGTTAAACAACTAACACCTAACTTAGCGCATACAATTTTAGCTAATAATCACAGTGGCCCTTAGCTATGCTAAAAAGTCACTTCTCCTTCTTGATTATTTGCTCTTATTTCGAGTATATACTACTTATATATTTACCATATCTTTTTGAAAAATTAAATTGGGAATATATAAGTACATACTTTCAGTTGTGTGGCCAAATTAATAATGAATTAGATTCTCTCCACTTCCTGACATAATTTCATATACTTATTTTTAGGATATGATCATCAACTTATTTTGCTAACATTTGTCCGCATTTAAACAAAAAGTTACAGTAATGAAATATTTACACATCCGAGGTTCTTATCTTTAACAACAAACTATTTTGTATTTATTTATTTTTTTAAAAGTTTGTTGACTATCCTGACCCTAACAAAATAATTTAGTCATCTATATAAATAACCTTGAGGAAAATTATAATTTCTTTCTTTTCTTTTTAAAGTAGTTTTAGCAGCTTATGTCAATAAAAGAATTAATATACGAATATAATATGTTGTATGAAATTTCTATATGTAAATTCTATCAAAAGCAAATAATCACTGTGGAAGAGTGATTCTTGAGCATAGATTCAGGCAATAAAGCCTGAATCTATGCTAAAAAATCCCTGCAGTGATTATTTCGGCCACTGAATCTTATTAAAGCAGTCATTCAATGTTGTTACATTTGAAAATAACACTCTTGTGTGTATACGAAAAAGATTTGACCTTAACTCTGTGTGTTATCTGTAGAGAAGTTAGTTAATTTTAAGCCAGTATAAAGCTTTAAGCAATGCTCAATAATCCCTCCTCAACAGTAATTATTTATTCTTATCTCAAACATTGTAGTAAGTTCTATAGCCAAGTAGAACTAAGCTCTTACCTTGTTTTCATTATTGTTCTTTTAATTTTTGATATGATATTTACATTATATTTGGATTTAAGAATCAAATGTTAAAATCGTATATTTAACGGATTACGTAGCGGTAGAGTTGGGTATCCTGACTATAAGTTCTACGACTTTAAGAATATTCTTTATATTTTTTATTAACGCCTGTTTCAATTTTAATTTCTATATAATTTGTATTTGATTACTTGTTATGATTTATACCTCATTACATAAAATCAATATTTGATACTCGTAAATATACCAAAACATATAACATGTGTGTTCTATTGACATAAAAGAACCATATTCTACAATTTAATATAATTACAAATACAATTTAATATTCTGTGAATATACTGTATGTCAAAAGCCTTTTCCTATACTTTTCATAACAGCTGGTTATTATTTTTTAGTTTGCCAAATAAAATTTGGATGAATTATTTCTATTGGCTTTACATTATTTAATTTAATTCATAAAAAATGGTCAAGTAGGCAGGCAGAAACTTGTTCAAAGTACAGGTACGCGCTAGAACAAAGTACGCTAGAACAACGTTTTTAACATTCTAGCATCTTTACTGCAAACTTTCGACAAGTATTCAACCCTAAATAAACTGTCAGGCATGACCTATGGAGGAGTGTTTTTTGAGTATAGTGTTCAGCTTAAAAGCTGAACACTATACTCAAAAGACACTCCTCCACAGGTGATGGCTGGCAGTTATATTCAAGCTTGGCATTTGTCCACTGGGTAGTATTGTTGTTTCAAATACTGTAGTATTGTTTTCATAGAAAATAACAAAAATGAATGAATGAAGCATTTAATTTTCATATATTAGGAGAAACAAGAAAAGGTGACAGCTGTGAAAAATTAATGACCTTTAATGACCTCTGATTGCAATCAGTAGATAGGGAACAACTAATTGATCCAGACAGATGATATATTAATGATGTAATAAAATGCTAAATAATTTTAAATTAGCTATCAATGAAGCCTTAAGATCAGACATGCCACTCTTCCTGCCTGGGCCTGAATTCCTGCTCCTGAGTGTAATTTATGTCTACTTTTCCTACCTGGGAATGCGCTGAAGTACCAAAATATCATCATTTAGCTGTGTTTTCAGGTCTATCATACAGTATAATTGTGAGTGGCCTGTCGTGTAAGATAATGGTCAGACGATAACATGCTGTATAGAATATGCTGTATAGAATTTCTACATGTAAATTCTATAAAGTAGTGGTCAAAAGCAAATGATGACTGTGTAAGAGTGTTTTTTGAGTACAAAGCTGAAAATTGAAAACTACTCAAAAACTCTCCTCCACAGGTGATGTCCGACCGTTATCTTTAGGCTTGATCATTGGACTTGAGATTGATTGAATTCATCCCAATCAATTCCAGGATTACATTATCAAGTATGCATTAGTTACAAAAAGGTTTGGACCAATTAAGTTTGGACATTAATTTTTGGACGAAATTTCAAAAATGCCACAAATTCTTTGTAATCACAAATTCTTTGTTATGATGTTCTGCTTCTTCTATGATATTTTCATTTATAAATATATCTGCAATAACGAACTTTAGGTTTCTAACTTTCTTTTAGAAATGTAAGTCATGCCAATCATCAGGCAAGCCACCAGTCTGTGGAAAAGATGGAAGTACTTATAGTTCATACTGTCATTTAAAACGACAGGAATGTATCCAAGAGAAACAAATTGGTTTCGATTGTAATGGAAGATGCCCTTGTGGTATGTATACTATAAATTTATATTTTGGATTAATGAGTTTATCCTTTCCAGTTGACAAAAACTTGTTCGAAGTCTTCTGCAAAGAAATTTGAAATAAGAGCAACAATCACTGTAGAGGAGTAATTTTTGAGCATTGTTTCAGGCTATAAAGCCTGAAGCAATGTTCAAAAATTGCTCTTCCATAACGATTATTTGCTTTTATTTCAAACATTACATTTTGTCCTTAAAATTCTGACCTGGGATCCTCTCTAAATTATTTTTCAAAACAATAAACATAGAGAAAAGAAAAGAATCTAAAATAAGAGATTTGATTAATATAAATTTGCATTGAAGAGCTATTATGCCACAATTCAACACAGTTGAGGACTTTATTTCAGGGTACTAAATGTATTTAACTTTACCTGGAAAACTTTTTTATTGGGTTAGGCAAATGTCCAATTAAACACCACATCGCTTATTTAATTTTCGGAATTTTTGGTGCTGCTGTTATTCGGAAGTGTTACTTAGTTCAAAATTGGAAGAATAAAAATACTGTGCTTGCCATACTTTTGAAAATCTCTAAAACATTCCAGTACTTTGCCACACTGTGGTGTCCAGGAGCTCTTATAGATGTAATGCCCACATATTGCAGTGTGGCATACTTTAGCAGCTATGTGTGCTATGATTACACTGCTATAAAGAGAGGAGAACTAACATTGTTGTTACGATTTTCAAATAAGCGCTGCACTTGAAAATATAAGTGCTGCAGTATAAAAAATATGTAGCACTTATTTGGAAGCAGCGCTTATTTCAAACTTTTTGCAAAAAAGGCAATGCTTATTTGGAATTGGTGTTTATTTGGAGGTGGCACTTAATCAGGATATTTACGGTATATTTATCTATGTTGAGCAGATTTCAATTCCTTTGGATGACTCAGTATTCTTTGCTGTAAATATTAAACTGAAGGCATTCCCTAATAAGCCTCAAAATAACTGCTGGACATTACCCATGGAGGAGTGTTTTTTGGGTACATTTTTCAGCTTTGAAGCTAAAAACTGTATGTACTCAAAAACAATCCTCCACAGGTGATGTCTGACCATTCTTTTGAGGCTTGCCTAATATCATTTTTGTTGTGTTTCAAGACTTTTACTTTGCAGTAGTCGGAATAACAGTAAATAATCACTGTGAATGGCAAATTATTTAACATAACTTCAGGCAGTACAGCCTGAAGCAATGCCAAATAATTACTCCTATGCAGTTATTATTTACTCTTATTTTGACCACTCCTTTATTAATATTTACCGTAGATCCAGAAGAAGTTGTGAAACTTGATATTGGAACAGTTAAAAAGCTTAAAGACTTAAGAACAGAATATCAACTTGAAAATCATGAGAAAGAAGAAGAGGGTAACCAGGTAATTTATAATTAACATTTATTGTATCATACTCACTGCTTTTGTTTAAATTAAAAAATGTAGGACTGTCAATAACCAAACAATAACAAGTAATGTAGTGGTGGAAATATGCGTAAATGATCACTGTGATAGAGGAATGTTTTGCATAGCTTCAGGCTTTATAGCCTGAACCTATGTACAAAAATTAATTCTCTGCAGTGATTATTTCCTCTTATTTTGGAAGTGTTAATGCTGAAAATCACCTGTGAAGGAGTGTTTTTTGCAGATAGTTTTCAGCTTTTTAGCTTTGCATTGTCAGTAACTAATATTATAGTGTGCTATTTATTTTAATGAATACATTAGTAACCATAAAGTTCCGAAAGTAAGTTCCAAGTTCATTTTTAAAATGCATTTATTTTGAATATGTTTATGTTTACCCCTTTTAGATGATTTTTGAAATATTGGACGATGCAGATGTCAAAGAAGATGAAGATGAAATTAAGACTCTTGAAAAGGAATTATTGAAAGAACAAGAAATAACTTTAACCTCAGACAGATACTTTAAACAAGGATCTGGTAATAATACCATAAAATTGATTTACTCTGCTTGTATTTATTCTTTATAGTCTTATTCCAGGTACTCTTTTCTTGATATAACTATATCTTATTATGTCAGTTGCCTTAGAATATGGTTTCACATTGATGAGTCTTTCATATTTTGTTGATTCTTTAGACACCTTTTTGTTTGGTGATGACATATTAGATAACTCAAGGCAATTAAGGTGTCCTTTGATGGCCACATGTCTAGTTTATGTCCCTTAACGTGATGTGCTAACCTGTGTTACATTAAAAATCTCTCAAAGCTATGGAGGTCACATAATCTGTAAAGTATAATCTATCCATGTATAATACGTCTGCTCCCCCTCCCTCCTCCATCTTTTTTTTTCTTTCAAACATTGGACTTATTCATGGGCCAATAGTAATCCGACCTTGATCTATATGCTGATCAAAATTAGTTGCATATTCTGAATGCAAGAACGCATAGGTTTACTTAAAGATGAATATGTTTGAACTACCAGAAGTCAGAAATTACACTGGTCTTAAAATATTTTTCGCCAATTATCGGCAAATATAAAATGTGCCTAAAAAATTGATGGAATTTTCTCCATGAGTTCCTAGAATAATATTTATAGGTTACTAATTAGCTCTTTATAACTGTAAATTTTCCATAATTGCCTTGAGAATGAGATAGTTAACATTATGCAACTTCTGAAATTTTAAAATTCATAAAGAGATTTTCTTATATTATTCTGTTCTCTAAATAAATTCTGTCCAATGAGCCTATACCCAGCCTACGTATGTTCTAACATTATTTTGCTGACTTTGAACAGGTTTTTGCTGGCTGGGTAAGGGCTTAATTAAATTGAGAATTTACAGTGCAGCATTAATGTTCCAAAAAATTCCTCATATGAGATAACATTTATAAATACAACACTATAATTAGGAATTTATTACCCTTGTTTGCCATGTTTTAGGAGACTGTCCAACCGAAGAAATGTCTGAACTTCCAACTCGTCTCATTGATTGGTTTCATGTTTTGAAGACAAATGAAAAAGAACAAGATATGAAAAATCAAGGAATTGAACAAGAACCTATTTTGAAAGAAATGAAATTTATTGATTCCAAATTAAAATCTATATGTGAGTAACCCTGAAAATAATTCTCAGACATCACCTATGGTGGAGTGATATTTAGCTTTCAGTTGCAAAGTTGAAAAATAAACTGTGTGATGACATGGAATACTTGGAGTGTTCAAAGTCAGCAGTAACGTTTATTGCAGACTTTGAACAAGTTTTTGCCTACTGGGATTGCATTGTACTTTGGATGAGTTTGAAAGTACATATTTTCTTTTTAGATTCTGCACTTGCATGTACTGCTCAAGATGATGCTGATTTTGAGAAGCAAGTATGTCTTACTCCAGTTCAATGGATGTTCCATCATTTGGATTCTAACAAAGATTCGTCTCTCAGTGCTGTTGAATTATATGATATCGAAGAAATCAACAAAGAGCATTGTATCAAACCATTTTTACGAGATTGCGATGCAAATAAAGACGGAAAAGTTGAGCTCAAAGAATTCTGCAGATGCTTATGTCTAAGTAAGATTTTATAAATCACTAAAGGTGAAATTTGAGCTGTAAACATCTTTTTGCGCATGCTCCACGACACCAATATAATATTAACTCTTCGTTAGTATGGCAGAGTACCCCCCGTAATTTTTTTAATTCATGGGAAGGTATTAGAAGGGTAAAAAGTCACAGAAGTATGATGCAGATTTTTAAAATATGTAAAATAACCTCCTGAATAATAATTTTTGTTATGTTACTTTTTACAGAACAAATTTAAAAATTCAGGGGATCCACACCAAACCAATGAAGGGTTAAAATTTGTCATAACAAATCAGAAAATTTGGCTTGATAAAATGTGATCTTGATTTATAATGTACTGGTTTCTTCCTCAGGAAGAAGCCAACCAATCCAAGCCTTAAAATAATGGTTGGATATTACCTGTGGAGGAGTATTTTTGAGTACATTCAAAGCTGAAAACTGTATTCAAAAACACTCCTCCACGGGTGATATCCAATTCTATTTTAAAAGAATCAACATTTCAGTGTTCGAAATAAGAACAAATAATCACTGTGGAGGTGAAATCTTTAAGCATTGCTTCAGGCTATAAAGCCTGAAGCAATGTTCAAAAATTGCTTCTCTGCAGTGATTATTTGCTCTTATTTCGAACACTGCATTTTGAATCTTTGTTATTATACTTTAGCACCACCTTGTACAAAGGCTATGCAGTCTGTTCCAACAATATTATTAAAAGGAGAACCACGTGCAATTCCTGGACTTTTCACACCTGTTTGTGACGAGGATGGTTTCTTTATGCCAACACAATGTAATTCAAAACGTAATCAATGTTGGTGTGTTGATAGAAATGGTGCCGAGTATGCTGGAACAAGAAAAAGTGGTGATGTAAATTGCAGTAAGTAGTCTAAACATCATACTGTATAAATAAGTTTTTTCACTTTTTTTGGGGCGTCAACTAGAAAGGGGCGTAAAAACATAAACTCAGGATGTCTAAATTAACATTGTCAAAACGATAATACACCTGACGTTAACACCGAAACTTACATCTGGACCCAAAATGTATCCATATTTTTCTACAAAATAAAGCAATTAAATTGTTCGCTTTTACTATTTCCTATTTGTTTTATTTAACCCCTCCTTTGTTGTTGATTCATTTTCACCCTGTTTTAGAGTATTGTCTATTAAGCTGAAAATATTTGTTGTGTTCGAGATGAATTATTTTTGAGCATAGCTTCAGACTATGTAGGCTGTGAAATTATAGCCTGATCACAGATGAAATTCGAATGTCTTACATGTGAGATCTTGAAAAATTGAACATAGTATGTGGAAGAGGCTATGAAAACACAGTTCATATACGAAGTTAAGGCGAATTTCCACTAGGCGAATTTGTTTGCACGAATTCTAAATAAAACCAATACATTGGTTAAAAGTGACGTCATCTGTCAGTTGATTTAGATTTAGATTACCAAGCTTGTAGCTATGTTCATAAATCCCTCCTCCACAGTTATTATATACTCTTATTTCAACCACTGGCATTCAAAAATTGTCAAGGATGTAATTTTATCACTCTTTACATCACCATCAAACATTTTATAACCCACATGGACGTTTCGTGAAATAAAAATTGGAGACTCGACACTGATGGTGGTTTGCCACTATTTGTAATTTTAGATTATCAGAATCTTATAAACCTATCAAAGCTTTCAACTGTTCATATAAGAGCATGAGAGTGATGAGCTATACTAAGTTTTATATAAAAAGTTGTACCCTGTAAACTATGAAATTAAAGGCCATTTTCCATTAGCGGAATCCAAATGAAGACATTCCATTGGTAGAAATTGACGTGTGACGTCAATTTCTACCAATGGAATGTCTTCTTT
>JAULBZ010003463.1:0-16386 GCA_032360805.1 Neoturris breviconis
TAGTACCCAGGCTCTTGGAACATATTCGATTTTTTGTGTCTTTAGGTTTGCTACCGAAAATTTAAAGCTTTTTATCCAATTGAAAATTCAGAATTTTTGCTCGAATTTTGCCTTGTCTCAAGTATATATGTGATTGCTTGTAGCAATTGGTTAGAGACTAGTCGATTAGTTAATTTATTCTAAGTCCAGGTTATTTTTAACGTGAATCTTAGCTTTTTAGCGAGTTGACTGCTTTATGTTTGTTGTAGATTTCCTAAAGGTTATTAATCGGTGGGGTTGGAATAATAGAGTTGGAACAATTTCCAAAAATGAATAAGCAAAGTGTGCCATAAAATTATGTTAATATGTTCCTTTAACCCTATTTGGACCGGGCTTTGGAATGGTTAAAATGGCCGGGGGCGGATTCCACCTTCACCCTCCCCGGGGATCTCAGGATTGGCTTAACGTACAGTTATGAAACTTGGTAGGATAATAGTACAACATCTAATAAACATTTTGAAATGAATACTATTTAGCTGATGTCATCAAAAGTCACACCTTACTATGAATTCTTTTTTCAAAAGTATGTAGTGTTTTGAAGCCTGTAACTTCTGTTCTAAAGCTGTTTCAGAAAGATAATAAAATATTTTATAACATTTCTTCCGGGTTTTTTATAAAATGATGTATTTTTAGTCAGAATGAGTTGCCAAAATTGTCAAAAATACCAAAATATCAAAATATCCGTCGTGACGTCACCACAAAGTGACGTCGTAATTTTAATGTCAGCACAATGATAATGCATTAGTCATTGCTGAAAGTTTGAAGGCTATATGATAAATATTGGATGAGTTAGTAAAATTTGTAATTTTTACTTTTATAAGGGCTTTATGGGCAATTTGAAAGGTGGTTTCAAGAAATGACCAATACATTTTGAAGATCAAGTGCTATAGCAATGAAAATTTCTAAAAATGTGTAAATTAGGAATATATATATGTGACAAAGTTTCAAGACTTCAGCGCTTACACACGAAAAGTTATTCGAAAATATATGGCACCCTGGCGGAATCCTTCCCCTGGCCCAAATAGGGTTGAAGCAAGAAATTAACATTTCTATTTTACACTGCCCACTATAAAGGTTTTTTAAGAAAAATGTTCAATCAATACCTGGATAAACTATCCGCTATATGAAGTGTCGGTTAAGAACTGTCTGTTATATTGATGTTTCCTTGCGAGACTTTTGACCTAAACCAATCTATTCCCGGAAAAAATTATCCTTATAAGGAAGTGTCCGTTTATAGAGGATGTCCGTTGTAGAGAGGTTTTGAAAAAAACATGAATTATTTTTCTATATGATCTCGAAGCAAAATAAGTAGAATTTTAATTTTTTTTTTATCTTTTCCACTTATTCAAAATTTATCTTAGTTTTTCCATCGTTCAATCATGAAATATACATGAATCACTTTCTTTTCATATACACCGTCTAGAAATGTTGATAAAAAACGATATTCTGCTCGGAAAATTCAGCCTAGTGTCTAATAATCTCCTTAACGGAGATAAAATAAAGTTCTTTTCTATTCCTCATATCGGGACATGCAATACTACAAATATCGGAGATATTGGCGATATGTTTCGAAAAAACACTTGCTTAGTGACTTTGCATTAAAAACCATATTGGGCATTCCGTGCCTACCTAGGACTTCCAATTTAAAAAAGTGCTGTGACGTGACGGTAATAAATTAAGTGCGCCACATTTGGACGTTAAACAATGTTATAGATAACAAAATAACAGACTCTTTCGCAGTACCTTGGAATTAGTAAAATATTTGTGAAACTTTATTGATATATGGCTTTATTTAACTTTTCTTATTCCGATGAGAATGATAAGTTGGCATAACCCATTAAACTCATTATTCTAATTACAAGGAAATCACCCTGTGGTCTAACTTGACAGCAAATCAGTCAATAGGAAATTCATCGCACACTTCTTAAGCTGGATTTCCATTAGCGTGAAATTCCGCGCGGAATCCAAATGAAGATATTCCATTGGTAGAAATTGACGTCACACTTAAATGTAATAGTAAATTAAATTTGTTTTTATCTCTCGTATCTCGTATTTTCGTAAAGTCTTTTGGATGGTAAAGCTGGAACTCGCACTTTCGTTGTCTTATGTATGAAAATGCTATATGCTCCAATTATAATTGCCATATAACTTTTATCTGTCTGCCCATTTTTCTCCCTTGGGAGCCAAGCCAGTTCAAGGGTTAAAATTGTACCACAAATATCCCACTTTATTTCTCATAAAAATCATCACTATTCCTATTATTCTGCTACCTGGGAGAGGGTACCTAAAAAGGGTAATCATATAAATATTTTCACCCACTGCTACCTCCGAGCGGATACCCAAGTAGGACATGCAATGTTTCGTATATATATATCTGAGCGAGTATATGATTAACTCAAAACGTATTCTTGCAAAATATCATATTTGTCAAACCTCTCGGGATCCAAATAAATGGTGTTAAAGGTGGTGCTCTTTTATATATTCCAAATCATTTACAATATATTGAATGTACAGACCTTGGCAGTCTCTCATATAAAAGTTGTGAACTTAAATCAAAATCTATTGAACTAGCACAGGCTAAAGACAACAACATCATTGTACAGACATCCTTCTATGCCTGTAGACGAGTTTAACAGTGATTTCCTAACTCCCTTCTCAATAAAGCTTCTTCTAAAAATAAGGCGATAATTCTACTTGGTGATTTTAATATTGATCTTCTTTTGTCAGACTCAGACGTGTTAAACTATCTTGACATTATTTCATCTTTCTCACTTCTCCCACATATAATACTTCTAACAAGAGTTACAAAAAATACGAGTACAATTATTGATAACATTGTCTTTAATTCTGGCTGAATATACTACAGTATCTGGCAATGTTATCAGCTCCATCTCTGATCATTTCCCACAATTGCTAATTCTAAAAATTTCTGATACTGAGTCCTCATCCACAAAAAATGAGTATTATATTCGGGACTGGAAAAAATTTGACAATGACTCTTTTCTTGTTAAAATTAATGATATTGATTGGGATGAAATTTTAACCCTTAATAAACAAGATCCTGATTTATATTTTGATAATTTTTTCAACACATTTGAAACTCTACTGAATGATTTTGCTCCATTAAAAAAACCTACTAACAAAACGAAAAGAGCAAAAAACCACCCATGGATTACCACTGGTATTATTACCTCCATTATTAAAAGAGACCACCTGCACAAATGTTTTTTAAAAGAAAAAGAGCCCTTTTTAAAGTCATCCTATTTTGTCGAAATTCTAAAATCTATATCAAGTTCACTATATTGATGTTTCCTTACGAGACTTTTGACCTAAACCAATCTGTTCCCAGAAAAAAATTACCCTTAAGTGTCCGTTTATAGAGGATATCCGTTGTAGAGAGGTTTTGAAAAAACCATAAATTACTTTTCTATACGATCTTTTTCTCACAACTGAACGTTCGATTTTTTATGCTTTACTTATGACCATTACGGGAGAAGCGATTTTTTTTTTTTTTTTATTTTTATGCCACCTATTCAAAATTTATCTTAGTTCTTTAATCGATCAATCATGAAGTATAAATGAATCAATTTCTTTTCATATACACCGTCTAGAAATGTTGATAAAAAACGATATTCTGCTCGGAAAATTCAGCCTAGTGTCTATAATAATCTCTTTAACGGAGATAAAATAAAGTTCTTTTCTATTCCTCATATCGGGACATACAATACTACAAATATCGGAGATATTGGCGATATATTTCGAAAAAACACTTGCCTAGTGACTTTCCATTAAAAACCATATCGGGCATTCCGTGCCTACCTAGGGCTTCCAGTTTAAAAAAGTGCTGTGACGTGACGGTAATAAATTAAGTGCGCCACATTTGGACGTTAAACAATGTTATAGATAACAAAATAACAGACTCTTTCGCAGTACCTTGGAATTAGTAAAATATTTGTGAAACTTTATTGATATATGGCTTTATTTAACTTTTCTTATTCCGATGAGAATGATAAGTTGGCATAACCCATTAAACTCATTATTCTAATTACAAGGAAATCACCCTGTGGTCTAACTTGACAGCAAATCAGTCAATAGGAAATTCATCGCACACTTCTTAAGCTGGATTTCCATTAGCGTGAAATTCCGCGCGGAATCCAAATGAAGATATTCCATTGGTAGAAATTGACGTCACACTTAAATGTAATAGTAAATTAAATTTGTTTTTATCTCTCGTATCTCGTATTTTCGTAAAGTCTTTTGGATGGTAAAGCTGGAACTCGCACTTTCGTTGTCTTATGTATGAAAATGCTATATGCTCCAATTATAATTGCCATATAACTTTTATCTGTCTGCCCATTTTTCTCCCTTGGGAGCCAAGCCAGTTCAAGGGTTAAAATTGTACCACAAATATCCCACTTTATTTCTCATAAAAATCATCACTATTCCTATTATTCTGCTACCTGGGAGAGGGTACCTAAAAAGGGTAATCATATAAATATTTTCACCCACTGCTACCTCCGAGCGGATACCCAAGTAGGACATGCAATGTTTCGTATATATATATCTGAGCGAGTATATGATTAACTCAAAACGTATTCTTGCAAAATATCATATTTGTCAAACCTCTCGGGATCCAAATAAATGGTGTTAAAGGTGGTGCTCTTTTATATATTCCAAATCATTTACAATATATTGAATGTACAGACCTTGGCAGTCTCTCATATAAAAGTTGTGAACTTAAATCAAAATCTATTGAACTAGCACAGGCTAAAGACAACAACATCATTGTACAGACATCCTTCTATGCCTGTAGACGAGTTTAACAGTGATTTCCTAACTCCCTTCTCAATAAAGCTTCTTCTAAAAATAAGGCGATAATTCTACTTGGTGATTTTAATATTGATCTTCTTTTGTCAGACTCAGACGTGTTAAACTATCTTGACATTATTTCATCTTTCTCACTTCTCCCACATATAATACTTCTAACAAGAGTTACAAAAAATACGAGTACAATTATTGATAACATTGTCTTTAATTCTGGCTGAATATACTACAGTATCTGGCAATGTTATCAGCTCCATCTCTGATCATTTCCCACAATTGCTAATTCTAAAAATTTCTGATACTGAGTCCTCATCCACAAAAAATGAGTATTATATTCGGGACTGGAAAAAATTTGACAATGACTCTTTTCTTGTTAAAATTAATGATATTGATTGGGATGAAATTTTAACCCTTAATAAACAAGATCCTGATTTATATTTTGATAATTTTTTCAACACATTTGAAACTCTACTGAATGATTTTGCTCCATTAAAAAATCATACTAACAAAACGAAGAGAGCAAAAAACCACCCATGGATTACCACTGGTATTATTACCTCCATTATTAAAAGGGACCACCTGCACAAATGTTTTTTAAAAGAAAAAGAAACGTTTTTAAAGTCGCATAATCACCCTATTTTGTCGAAATTCTAAAATCTATATCAAGTTCACTATTGACAATTGCTGATCACACCCTGAAAATTTCAGCATTTATAAATAATAGGAAGTGGGTCAAATAAGCAATTATTTTATCAAAACCTGGCTACAACTTCATGTAGTCATGCAGAAAGGCGATGAAGTTCGGCCAAATAATATGGCTGCCACACAGTTAGCATAAAAAATAAAAAACTTTAATCAATTGTATCTTCACTAATAGTTGTCTTTAAAGAATGAAATTTTCAGAATGTGTTACTGACATTACAAGCTTTCATGTTCTTTATTTGGAATTTTGACTAAAATAGGGTGATTATGTGACTTTAAAGTCCATTCTTCAAGACAGCTACAAACCATATCGCAATATAATTGTTTCTTTGTGCCGGTTAAGTAAAAGTAATTATTATAAAAAATTCTTTGAAAACCTCAAAAATTATGCTAAAGTTTGGCAAGGTGTTAAATCGATTATATCTCTCCGGACAACCGATTCATTTACCCTAACTTGTATGAACACCAATAATAATCTTGTTACTGATCCTGTAGCTATTGCTACTGCGTTCAATGAATACTTTAGTTCTATTGCTGGCAATATAAGAAAGAAAATTCATCCATCATCTAAACACTTCTCTTCCTTTCTAAAAAATCCTGTTCCAAATTCCTTATTTCTATCTCCAACTGATGACACAGAAGTTCCAAACCTCTTACCATCTCTTAATCTTGACAAATCAACAGGACCTTTCAGCATCCCTTCAAAGCTTTTGCCAGTTGTCAAAAAATGTTTGTCCATACCATCATCCAAAAATGAATAAATCTTTCCTTTACCTCGGGCATCTTCCCAACAAATTTGAAAACTGCAAAAGTTATACCTGTTTTCAAAAAAGAGTCAAAACTAGAACTTACAAATTACACCCCAATTTCTTTGCTGTCAAATAATGACAAGTTATATGAGAAACTTATATACAAACGTGTATATGCTTTTCTCAATCGTAATAAAGTACTATATGATCAACAATTTGGATTTAGAAATGGTTTTTCGACTTCTCAAGCCTTATTAAATGTATCACAGAAAATTGTGGATGCCCTAGATAAAGGTCAATTTGCATGTGGATTTTTATCGATTTACAAAAAGCATTCGACACTGTCGATCAGGAAATCCTTCTGAAAAAACCATTTCACTACGGCATTCGTGGTACTCCCCTGTCTCTATTTCGATTTTACCTAACTGATAGAAAACAATTTGTTTCTCTTGCCGGTATTAAATCAGGAAATAGGATTATCAGACATGGTGTACCCCAGGGTTCCATCTTGGGACCACCTTTTTTCTTGCTATGTATTAATGACCTGCATTATTCTATTAAATTCTCCATGGTCCAATATCTTAAATATTAATGGCAAACCCAAACAATTCGCTAAACATGTGAATCTTGATCTAAAAGCCAACAAAATCTCATTAAATGAACGCAAGACGGAGTACATAATTTTTAACATGCTCAGAAACCTCTCAATTATGATTTCCGTCTTTCTATAAATGGAAATAGGCTTTTTCCTAGTACCTGCATTAAATATCTTGGCATTCTGATAGATTCTGATTTAAATTGGAAGACACAAATCAATAATATTGCAATCAAGCTCACGAGGGCTAATGGAGCTCTAGCAAAAATCCGTCACTTTGTACCTGAAGATATTCTTCTTCTAGTTTATTATGCCATTTTTCACTTGCACCTACAATACTGTAGTTAAATCTGGGGTCAACCAAACAGCCTATTATTAAAACATATTACTTTCCTCCAAAATCATGCTGTTCGACCTATGTCTTTTCTCCAAGAGGTCCAAGAACTTCAATCTACAGAACATATTTCTGTTGTACCAGTTGTATCACAATAAAATGCCTGATAGCTTACAAGATGTATATACAGTTGATTTCACCCATGAATATGGCACTCGTGCTGAAAAGATTGGGTTGCTTAATCTACCCACTGTCGACTCTATCAGTTTTGGCTTGAACTCCATTCGATTTAACTATATTAAATCGTGGAACAACTTTAAATTTGCTTAATATATATTTTCACGATCTCAAATCTAAATTAAAACCTATGTTTTTTTGACACCTATTAATAAATCCCTTTTTCTCCTTCCATATTAGTTCTTTGTGTTGCTTTTCTTCAATTGTCTTTCCTTTCTCTCACCGTATATTTATCATATATATATAAAAATGTTCCTGTGCCGTTTTGTTTTGCAATGTGACTGTTCTTGTAATTTTAATTGTGTGTTCTGTTCTTCGTGTCTGGTAGTTTATGCAGAGCAAAATAATAAAGATATACTGTCATTGTGGCTCTATTTTCCTATCTTCTATTTCACACCATTATTGTGAATTTTTATATACACATTTAAAAGTGTCAATAGCAATTTTAAGTATTATATTATTAAACATTCTGCTTCAGTAATTCTGAATACATTTAATGTATATTATTCGAATCTCCTGAGACTATTTCGTTAAAATAATTTTTTTCAGAACGTGTAGCAAGAAATGTATCGATAGAAATTTATGGTAAGTTTATAATTCGCAGGCTTTTCAAAATCTTCGAAATCTCTTCGTGCAATAACATTGCTTATTCTCTCAATGATATAACCTAACTAATCTTTGGCGTGGCCAAAAAATAAAAAAAATTAGCGTCACAGTTTTTTCAAAAGGTAGGTAATATCTGTTTTTAATTTGTATTCATAAGTATCGTATCTCTAAATCCGTTCTCGTTATTGTTAGTATATTAATGATGGTGACTAGATTTTTACTAAATTTGTCTTTGAAATATTGTGTTCTTCACACTTATCATGTGTATTTTTTATTTTTTTTCATAAGATAATAAAGCATTGAGCCGAAAATCAGTTAGCTATAACTTTTGTACCTTACATAGGCATTTCCAAAATTATCACGCTTGTCGCGTTAATATTTCTCGGTATTTATATGACCCTCCCTCCCTATCAGTAAGCCTGTATTCGATTTTTAAAAATTTCCTATTGTTTTCCAAGATTTCCTTTCTTTGACTGCTTTCACCGATGTATGTACACATTCTCAATACATTCTTATAAACATATCTACTCTCATCCGTTCCCTCTTGTCTTCTAGTTCGTTCTTTGCCGTTTTATCACTGCCAAGATATTTGGTCAACAACTAATGGTGCATGTGTCGGTGGAAATTATGGATGATTGCTTTATGGATACGTCAATTGTAACCGAAATAATCGATTTTATGGTAGATGACGTGGCATTCTGATCATAAGACACGTTGAAGCAAAATTTACCGCACTGTTGTAACTTGTGAAACCCAGTTGTATCAAATTTAATTGTGATTATATAGAATATCAATTATCTCTTTAAAATATTAGCTACTACGACTGGTTTTAAAAAAAAAGTTGGAACGAACCTCAGGTAAGTTCTTAACCGAAGGTATCCAACATTCAAAAGTCTCTGAATATAACTACCAGTAATGCATTGTTTGGTCGCCGATTTATTAAAACTGTGTATTATGCGGGTCCGTACTCGCTAGTTTTTCTATTCATAAATACATAAAAACGAGGTTTTGACTGCACAAAAGGAAGTTAGTTCATTGCAACAACTTTTCAACCTCGTTCCCAGGGCTTTTTTCCGCTTTTTTGAAAGGATACTTTCTACCAACGCCTTGTTTTCATGTATTTGTGAACAAATTAAAAATTATAATTTAATAATAGAAATTATTCTAAATTATTAAAAAACAGTAAGCAAAAACTTGTTCAAAGTCTGCAGTAAAGACACGAGGACAACAATGGAAACATTATTCTAGCGTCTTAACAGCGGACTTTGAACAATGTTGGGAAATCTACTCACATGTAATCAATAACACCTGGTTCATTCACATGAATGTATTATTAATTTTTCTGTCATTTTTATTTTAGTATTTATTAGCATGGAGTTAAAGATTGTAGTAATCGTGTTAGCATTAATGCATATTGATTCTACAGGTGGAAAATGTGCTGATGAAATATGGACATCGAATCGTTATCAAAATAGGACATATTATGGTAATGAACCGAACAAAGGTTATATAGTCGTTGGTTTGTTTTCTTTAACATCGTTTACTGATGCAAACTTCTTTGATTTGTACGCGTATACATGGATGATGTTCATTGTTGATGGCCTTGCATTTGATTACGTTTATGTCACTTTTGATGTATGTAAATCGAGACAGTTTCTTAACCTTGCACTCATGAAAGTTCTATTTGATCAGCCCTTCATTGAAACCTTATTTATTTATTCATATATGTCTTCTCAATTAAATATGTTAGCAGCATCTATTTTGGGTGGAACAAATATAGCTTTAGTCACTTGACATGAAACAGGATACATCCCCTTGTATTTCGAAGAACTATCTAATATTGTTGTCACAAACTCTGACTCACCTGAATATATTCTTCGAGAATATATTGGTAAAAGTATTACTGAATTTTTATACATTGATGTTTGTGAACAAGAGAATTTCTGCGAGAAAATAAAAGATGAATTCATTTTAAGGCATCGTATATGTATTCGTCAACATAGGTTTATCGGCCAGAACAATTCTTTCCCTTTGAAAGATTTTGTCGATACTGTTAATAACAGTGGATATATGATATTTGTTCGATGTGTCGGCAACTCCGATTTTCGTGGCCGTTACCAATCAATGATTTTGAATTCGAATTTAACAAATTATCGTTATATCGATACGGAGGGTGGCGTAAGTCAAAATTTAGAAAAAGGATGCATTCGCTTTCTTACAATAAATCGAAAATCAGCGCAACATCTTGTCAATTTCCAAATTATAAACGAAGTCCATCATTTTACTGGCTTTCAGCAACCTATCTTTTTAGAAGCTATCAACAAAAAGAAATTACAACTAAATCGATGAGATACGAGCGATTGACCGGCAACAAACAAACATGTAGAGTAAAGCCCTGTAAAGAAGGTAAGGAGCCATACTATGGAAAGATTGGAAATGGAGTGAACTGGTTTTGTAAAAGTTGCGATGAAAACAAATTCAAAAATGAATCAGGATATAGTAATTGTCAAAATTGTTTGTGGCCATTGTTAAGCAACCCGAAGAAAACCGCATGTTATGATCCATATACAGATATATTCATAACAGAATCTAATCAAACATACATTTTCTTTTTAAGTTTAAACGCATTGAGTTTTCTCATAAATCTGTTTGTCTTGTTGACATTTCTTAAGAATCATAAAACACCAATCGTTAAATCCTCAGACAAGAAAGCATCGCTAATCCAGATATTCTTATTTACTTTACTTAATATCACATTACCATTACTTTACTATGGAAAGCCAACTGAAACAATGTGCATTGCTCGACCATCAGTCATTGAAATTATGCTCTTTCTATCGAGTGCCATCACGTTCAGCAAATCGTATAAATTTATGAAGATATTTGGATCGAAATACAAATTAAATAGAAAGGAGATATTAATGATCAGATCAACAGCCATATTAACTGCAACAGTAGTAATCATTTTAGATATTTTTATTTTAACAATTACATTGATGTCACATCCTTTAAAAGTTGAAAGGATTCTATTACCAACTAAATTCTTAAGGCATGTACACTGTGACCGAAACATACACATGCTGATACAATTCGTGCTACTCTTGATACTGTTAATATGTAATACAATTCAAGGTATTAGAGCTAGGAAATTACCATCCAAATGGAAAGAAACAAATACAATCACGCTTGCATCGTTTGTTTGCAGCATTGCAATATTGGCATCATTATTAATCTGCTTCTCACAATATGGTAGCATTGCACCAAATTTTAAGCAAGAATTTGTAATGATGTATAGTGTCATGTTTGTCAATTTTGCAAATTGTATAATTCTCTATGGTTACAAGGTGTTTGTCATTTATTTTAAATCACAAGAAAATACGACGAAAGCATATGAAGAAAATCGATTGAAACATTTTGGTCTACGACCAACACCTTAAGGCGGACCAAAGTTCTTTGAAATGAACTCAAGAACATTATAATATACTTTGCAGACATAATACTTCCATTATGGTAGTAACAGAAAACTTACAATTTGTCTCACAGTTGATTTCCACTAGGTGAAAGGCCAAAGAATGTCGTGTGACGTCAATTTCTACCAATGGAATGTCTTCTTTCACCTATTGGAAACCAACTTTAAATCTTACAGTGTGGGATACTATTAAATACGGAGCTATATCCAGTAGGGAAAAACCTGTTCAAAGTCCGCAGTAAAGACGCCAGAACAACGCCGTTCGACGTTGTTCTCGCGTCTTTACTTATGGATGACTTTGAACAAGGTTTTACTCACTGGAATGGGTTCAGTTATTCCAACGGTTATTCTCATGAAAACACAATGCGAATATTGACTAAGTGCTCTGAAAGACCTATTCACAAGTACAATAAAACGAGAATGGAATGCGAGAAACGGAATGCTTAAAATAGAACTTGCAATTTAATAGTACACGAAAGTACACGAAAAGAAAGTTATTGCATTGTGACAAGTACTACTTTGAGTAGCCAGTTTTCGTGTATTTGTGATTATGTCGATTTACACAGTCAGGTATTTTTAAGAAAAATCTTTAGAAATTGAAAAATACAGAGAATATGAAAGATAATAGAAAAAAGATTTGTCCAATCACAAACGTCCATGATCATGCGCATCCAATCACAAACGTTCACGACCATGCACATCTAATCTGCATTTAAATCGATGTGCTCAATAGAAATGTTGACTATGCATACCAGATTATACAAAGGTTGTAAAAGCAAAAACTTCGTATCACCCAGTGGCCAAAAACTTGTTCACATTTCGCAGTAAAGACGCTAGAACACCGTTTCAACGTTGTCTTAGCATATTTTCTGGGGACTTTGAACAAGTTTTTGATGACTGACTATAATTCCAAGTTACCATCTTACAAAAGGCGCGTCATGGTTACATCTGTAGCAATATTTCGTATTTCACGTCACATTTTGTATACATGAATTATTCAAAGTTTAACACTTGATGTGACTACTCATAGAATTTAAAAAAAATTATATGCACAAAAGTTATTTAAAGAAAACAATACATCCAAATTAATATCTTAAACTCTATCATTGTGCAAAGTAATTGTCATGGAATGCTTGTACAAAAATATTGTACTCGATGGTTGGGCAAAAGAGTTTGCACCAACAAGGGAATGAATTGTTTCCAAGCCTCAAAGTGAGATTTTACTCAACTTTCCTGACAGTCATCTATACTTTTCAAGCTCGTCCCCAGCTAAAACTATATACCAAAACGTTTTTCAAACAAAAATAATGAGAATTATTTCACCACCTGTCAAAAATATGGTTGGTAGGGGAAATTTTCCCTAGTTACCAAAACAAATGTTCAACATGGTGCTAGATAAATTGTATGAAAAGTCCATAAAGTCCTATTTTAGCTCCCCCTTAAGAAGAAGTTACATATTTTTTCTCACTGTGGTGGTAGCCATCATGTATGGCTAATTTTCAATATTTAAACAAGTACCCTTAACCGGGGTTAACGCGATCAGATTTTATATGTTTTGTATAACTTTTTTACTTGTTTTTATTTGTTATTTTTGAGAAAAAACGGAAATTGTGCTCGGGTAGAAAGAAATTGTAGACATTCCATTGGTTGAAATTGACATCACACGATGTTGTTTTTAACATTACAGGAACATAAGAGACCATTAAGAAAATCCAATAGGCAAAAACCTGTTCAAAGTCCGCAATCAAAACGCTAGAACAACATCTTGACATACGATATTTTAACGTCTCTACTGTTGAATTTAGACTAGTTATTGCCCAAAGCAAAATGTTTGGTAGATCTAAAAAACTAAATTTATCCTGGTGTTTAAACGGCAGGAACGTTAATTCGAGAGTAAGCATTACATTTTCTTAAAATCTATTAATGATTTCACACATTTTTGACATAAATAATGAGCAAGACGCATATACAGATGTCAGATGCATATACCGATGTCGTAAGTCAAACAACTAATATTTGTTTGAAGTTTGAATAATTGTCAATTTGATTAGATATCTCGTGAAAATTCAAGCTTATTACCAGAGCCTTTTGAATGTGTTTTTTTGTTTTTCTCAGAGAGAAAGTCAAAAGGCGCTGGGGATGAACTTGGCGATTATTGCTTAGTGACTGCATAGTTTTACTGTTTCAATAATTCCTTCAGTTGAAGAAAAATAAACTCATCGCGGTAAGTCTTCCTAGTAAAGAAGAACTTGTTCAAAGTCAGAATAAAGACGCTAGCACAACGTCGAACGACGTTGTTCTAGCAACTTTATTGCGAACTTTGAACAAGTTTTTGCCCACTGGGATGTAATTGAATGGTTTACCGTAAGTCCTAGAATTAGCGACTCTGGTTCCTTTTAAAATCTCCACCTTGTGTGCTTATTAGAGGCAGGAGCTTATTTGAGGGAGGTGCTATATTAACTTTTAAAAAAATTGGTGGGGCGCTTTTTATAAAAAAGATTAGTTGACATTTAATTGTCACTGTCTGTGATAGTTTAGAACGGATCACCCAGCCGGAATAAACCTGTTCAAAGTCAGCAAAATGACGTTAGAACAACGTTCATGTTCGGATCCGTTTAAATGTGGCATGATTTGTTTTCCTAGTTAACTGGGTGCTAATTAGAGGAGGGCGCTTTTAATTAATATTTTCCATAAAAAAACGGGCCACTTGGAGATGGCATTTATTCGAGGGTGCACGGTAATTAGATAATTTATAGTATTCGTATCGAGGAAACCAATCAATTACAAGCTCATCGATATAACACTCTGTTCCAGTGTGCTTTCGTTGAAACAGTCCCACTCCTAAATAGACCTATTCATAAATACTTGAAAAACTAGGTATTGGCTGCTCAAAGTAGAACTTGTTGCAATGCAATGCTTCGAAAGAAAATAGAATACTTTACAGAATCTTGATAAGTAAAAATAACACCAACGAAGGAGATTGAAGAGATAACAAGTGAAAGCAAACAAGAAGAAAATAAAGAGAAAACATAAAAAGAAAGAATCAAAAAACAAAATACAGCAAATTCTAATAAAATAGAAAGTGAACTAAAAAACAAAATTGAAACGAGAAAGAAAGACGAGCAAGTAAGGGAAGTACTGAAGAAATACAGAGAAAAAATAGAAAACACATACCAAGAACTAACAACAAGTAAAGGACAGAATATTTACATTTGCAACAGTCTTGACCAAGCAGAATGAAAAGTCGCTGATTGGTAATGAAGAAGCAGAAGCAGAAGAACAAGGATTAGCCAAGGGAGCAGAAGAGCCGAAATCGAAAAGCAAGTTGAAGATCAAGAAAAAGATAAAGACGAGCAAAACTAGAAAAAGAAACCAAAAAAAGACATACTGTAGATATGACAGAATGGGATGCCATAAAAACTGGACAAGAGTGTGCATACAAACAAGAAGAAGTAGCCCAGTTAAGGGTAATGATATCTATCTCGCTAATTATTTACAAGTAGTGAAAATATTCTGATAGGCTGGACAAATTGACCGGAAAATGTGCACTTAAACTAATTTAATTACTCCGCTTATTATTATTTGGAAAAATACCAATGCCCCCGCTCATATTCCACACTCCCTGCCTAAAAATTTTTCGCGATTTTTTTAAAATTTGCGAAATTCGAGAAAGTTTCTTCTCGCGTAAGTTTCTTCCCTTAAAGTAAAGAAGAAAGAAAAGAGTATAGAAACAACAATGGAAAAATGGAAAAATCGCTATATGAAAAGGCAGAAAAATGCAATGAAATCAAGAATCAAAGAGGACTGTTTCTCAATAGCATTAAGAGCAAAATAATGGAAAATGCAATCTAACCAGGAAATGCCAAACCACCAAGATGGTACCAAGATGGTGGAATAAAAGGTAGAGGAACGGAAGAAACTGTGCCTAAAGCAGTGCAAAATTATGTTGTCATTCATGACAAATCTCAAAAAGTTCATTAAGATAAGGCGATGATTAGAAGATCGATTTTGTATCATTTCGAGACATCGTTCTAAAAGCAGGAGCATTACATCAGTCTCGTTTCCAGGCTTATACTATTTTGCTTTAATAAACAACCTAGCAATAAACCAAACCCTTACCATATCTCTTAATTCAATTTTTTTCCCCTTGATTTATTTCATAACCCCTATAGTGTTACAGCTATCCAGTAACCCGAGTATTAGAGCTAATCAGTAATCCCAAGTGCTAGAGCTACTAGGCTATTTTGCCATCACTATCCCCAATCTCAAAATGATACATTAACTATATGTTATTAACTCTTGAAGAGAGATAGCAAGCTCTCATGATTTCATTGAAGACCTTATTGCTGAGAAGCAATGTCTACCCTCAAAAACCTGAAAAATCATGGATAGGTAAGACAAGAAACGCAAATATTTTGTTGTTCTGTTGTTCTTAAAATTCTTGTAAACTTAACTTCCATTTGTAACTTTGACAAAGGTGCCATATTTACAATGAAAGTCAATGTCGAAAAGACGTCTGTTTAGCGTCGCGCTTCGTTGTGCTTATCGTCAATTGGAAACCGAGATTGGTGGTTGATTTCCGCTAGGCGGTTATTTACTCTGAAAGCCAAAAAAAAGACGTCGTCCTACCAATTGATTGTCTTTTTTTGGCTTTCACAGATCATTTTTCGCCTATTAGAAATCAAGTTTTTTATTTTTGTTTATTAGCTAACATCATTATAGACATTCAAAAAGAGAAGAAACACTGAGAACGTGATTGGATAATAATGGTAGCTTTCATCCTCTTTTTGATCATTTCTTCTGATGCTAAAATTATTCGAGAAGATTGTTT
>JAULBZ010003464.1:0-16380 GCA_032360805.1 Neoturris breviconis
GAAAAACCAACATTATTTGGCAGAGGCTCGGGCGCTGCCCTCGTCACCTCTTTTTCGCCTTTTCGCCTTTCCGCGCGCCGGCCTCTGCGTAGGAGAGTGTTACACACCGGTAAATAAGACTACGCTAATTGCAATGTTTCTGGGAGACATTTCTCGTTAACTTCCCTCGAGCTCTTTAATACATTACTGATTGTTCTTTAGGACGTAACTCTTCACTGTGACTCGTCTAAGGTCTAAACCATGACTTCTCGCTCTCTAAAACACGACTAACTCTCAAACAGCGTCTCTTATGTTGATATATGCTGCATTCAATATTTTGCTAGTCGAACCCAGTCTCCAATCAATTAGTACTCAGTCTTTCTGCGGAGACTGGGTCCGTAATACACTACCACCTCTGTTTACTTTAGGTTGTCCACAGCCGTAATATATGTGATTCAATAAGTACTATATCGATATTTTCATAACTGGGACAATATTAATACGATAACAGCTATTTTGATAAATATAATTGGTTGTTTAATCTGTATGGTGTTGAAGGTAAACAAATAAATTTGATCACTTGAGCGTGTGAACAGATTAATAAATAAATAAATCACAGTTATAAATCATTCAGATGGTGGTACATTAGGCGAATATGAAAATCATTTCTTTAAGCTGTAAACATAATCGCATGTCTTGATAAGTTTATAAACACTATTGTTGTAATTGTTGTTATTGCTGTCTTTATTCAATCTGAGTCATAATAGGTTCATTGTCATTGTAGTCAATGTATTAATATTTATTTACCTGACTGTCCAATGGATTTTGTCTTCTAAAATACAATAAATGAAATACCATAAAATTCACATTTCTATTATAATTATTTTGTTTAATTTATTATTCATAGTTTTTTGTTTTGTTTTCATTGTTTCATTATTTATCTATCTATAGCTATTATTATCAGGAAAATACAAGCCAAAACAATCAGTACGAGAGGAACATCTCCGAACATCTCCGAGACTTCCGACCATTTTCTCGTCTACATGAAATAACAAAAGTAGAAATATAACCTTAGCTGAACCCTGTTCCCCTTCTTTTCCTTACCACCACCCCCTCTCCCCCTCACCCCGCCCGCCAAGATCCCTGCTACAATCACTGACGTAAATTATTGATACATAACTCAAGGTTCTCCTCTACCCCACCTTCAATGTTGATTTTCTGCAACAAATATAAAGACCAACATTGAATTGTGGGGGGAGGGGGAGGGAGAAGTGGGTATGTGAGAGGGGAAGGAGAATAGAATATTAGATTTTGTATTTTTATATAATTTACCTGATTGTCTGAGTTTTGCATAAATATTCTTAAAATTCACGAGATTTTCCGCTCTGTATTGTTGATTTCAGTTTTAAAATATCAAAGGAGAGTCACACAGCTCATCAGTGCCGTTAAACATAAAACCTTTTAACTTTTCTTTTCCTAGGTTATACTCTATTTCTTGTGAAGTAGGGCAGTAAATCTGTTTTAAACAAATTTTTTTTATCTCTTGCGAATAAAAGGCATCAAAACAGTTTCTGATTACAACAAAAATGTGTGTCATACACTGTGCAGCTGTATTCATAAAGTTAGTATATACTGGCCTTCTTGTTCTGTACAAACATATAAGTGTCTTTAAATAAGCGCCGGTCTCGACTAAATATGTATCTCGCATAAGCTACTACCCCAAAACCTCCACAATTATGAGCGCCTAGACATTTATTCGAGGATATACTGTATATTCGGTGTAAAAAATAAAAATATTAGATAGAAGTTTTTTAAAAAACCTTAGTACAACATCATAAATGCTAGCAAAGCACGAGTTACCGTTGAGTTACCGTTGAGTTACCGACGAATAACCGTTGCCATTTACTTTTTTTTGCTATGTTTTGTCTATTAAAGAACGCTGTTACCACGAGTTACCGTCATTCTCTTAAATATTTTATTTATTTATTTTTAATTTTGACGGTAACTCGACTATTTTTTTGAAATATGAGCATGTAATCACTGCAGGAGGAATTTAGATAAATTATAAATGTTATCTGTGCATAATGTTCCACGCACCTTTGCAGAAGAAACAGAATACTGTGAGAGCATTGTCTATAGAGCATTGTGTGTAGATTACTATTCTGTTTTTAGGCAAATTTTTACATTTTTTTTAGTTATTTTGTTTGTACATATCCAGAGCCTTTGTTCAATTAAATTTCATTCAAAAATTCCCTCCTTATCTTTTGGATATACCTTGAAAACACCATATGTGGTTTTGATAGATTATTTCTAACAGATTCAGTACCGGTCATCACTGGAGACTACAAATTGGTGTTTTAATTGTATATCCAAACATATTCACTCACATCTTCTAAAAGAAGGCAAGAAGACAGCCTGTGAAGAAACTTCGCTACGTGTTTTGTTTGAGAGAAGCCCTATTGCACCATTTTTAAAGAGAAAAGAGTCCAGTTTCTATCTCTCTACTCTATTAAGTTTTTTCTATGCATTTTCCAGCCATATAGAAGTGATTTATTTGAAAAATTGATGTTTATACTATAGGAGGAAAAATTCAGACAATTACGGACGTAAATTATCGATAAAAATCCTCAATATTGATTTTCTGCAAATATGAAGACCAACATTGAATTGTGGGAGAAAGGGGGTATGTGGAAGGGGAAGGATATTAGACTTTGTATTTTTATCATAATTTACGTCCGTCATTGTACACTGTGGATAATAATTTATTTCCCATTCACCAACCAGACCATCAGCGTCCCGAGGTTAAGGTCTTGGGATCAGGGTCACGAAGTCAGGGTCCTAAGGATTATAGGGTCCCAAGGGTTGAGTCCTGGTTTCATGGTCACTGATGGTCCAGGAGTCAAGGTTGCGTTGGGTCCTAGTTTCAGGGTCCCAGAGGCACAGGTAGAATATTGTACCATGTCTTGATTGAGGCTAAGCATTTCTTAACATTTTGCTAATTTCTTATTTGGAAAGTCAAATTTATTTAAGATTTTGTACAGTGGTGTATTTGTAATATGGTAAACAAAAAAAATAATATAAAAAGTTTAAATATTTATTACTATTCATTACTATTTATGTACAGAAACAATGAAGAATTAGAGAACACACCCAGTATGCATTTATTCATCGGAAACTTCTTCTTCTGGAACAACAATCTCTTCTAGTTCCGGCTCCTAAATTAAAAGTAATTATTACATACACATAATGAGAATAACTGCGTGGAGAAGATTTTTCTCGTACTACTCACAGCGTGAAAGCCTACCAAATACGGTCCCGTGTTTCTCCGTATTCGGACTGTGTATTACCATAAATGGCAATACCGAGAAATACGGGACTGTATTCTGTAGGCTTTCACACCGTGACTCCTTCACGCATATTTGTTCTTTCTTATTTCCAGCAAAAAAGAGACTGGTATTCACAAAGACAATAATGCGAAAATTACGAATTTAGCGATTTTCCGATACAAGTAGGCATTACCAAGCCTGCGAAGCTAGACGTGGATCCTGGTTTCGCAAGCAAGAATGTTTTTACAGCTGAAATACAGGAGGTCATGAGACCCATAGGCAGGGTTCATTAGACTTCTAGGTCAGAAGCCGTTAAACCCATGGGCAACAGGCCAATGGACGCATCTTTTGAAACTCGAAACTAAATGACAAAGCAAATTTGAACCACAGGCAAGAGTTACAGTTCTATGCTGATTAAAATATAACTTTTGAAACAAACACGAGAATTCATCATATCACTAACACTGACACTAGTCCTAACCCTCACTCTAACCCTAACAATACATCTAACCCTGAGTGTCTATCCAACTCTAATTATATTCGCAACTAGCTTTAAAGCCCTTGAAAATTGCAATAGTAACTTCTTTGTTTGTTAACGATTTTGAGATCTTCGGTCCCTTTGTTTTTTGCTTTACTCCAAATGATCTTTACCCGCATCCTGTTACTTATAAGGATTTGTGTTTCATCCATTATCCACCAAGTGACATTTTATTTTTTTCAATTTAGCATTAGCCGGTTCAATCAACCAATTCTGGTCTATAAAATGTACATCTAAATCGATTAAATATCTTGGGTCATAAAATATTTTCAAAGCCAAAAATGGAGTCACCTTCCATGAAATATCATTTGTTTATTTGAAGAATTAAGTTTTATTTGGCTATTTCAGATACCCTGTTCTGGTCTGTAAATTACACTTTATAGTCACATGACTACATATTTGACACGAGAAGTTCATGACAATAGGCCAACAAAACATTAAACATGATATTTATTATAGATAATTAAACGTACAAAATAACAACATAATTTGAATCTCTCTCCAAACGAAGATTGCTATTCACGCACTGAGTAGCAATTTTCAGTACTTCAGCTGAAAAGACCGAGAAGTGAGCATTTTAAAGTATTCTGGTCTGTAAATTACACAAATTATGACAATCATTTAATTACTTATTAAACTTTATTGGTACGATTTGTTTACCCTATTAAACCCGAGGTTTTTAGGGCGGTGTATACCTGAGAGGTAGGCCGTTGTATACCTGGAGGTGGACCTGGGGGTGTTTTTAGGCCGGTGTATACCAGGGAGGTGGACCCGAACCACTCAAACAAACATTTTCATAACAAATGACTTGATGACGTCACTGGTACTGCCAGCTATGACGTAATCAATGACAGTGGCTTTGCAACCTGTAAAATGATTTAAAATAACCACGGTCTTTTATTTCTGACACACTAATGCTAACAATATGAAATTTGGTACAATTATGGAACAACTCAATGCAAAGAATTTGAACGGCAATTTATGAAAATATGAAACCTGGTCTGCAATTTCAATCATTTCTTATATTTCATTTATTCTTTCCATAAATAATAATTCCCTGCTCAAAAGGTTGCCCAGCAATAACAGAGATTATTTTAAAAAAAAACATATTTGCCAAAAATACCTCCTGTTCAGAATTACGTTACTTCCGGAAAAATAAATTGAACATCAAAAACAAAATTCGTGATCTAATCCTTAATAAAAGTAAGGAAAAGTCACCAAATTTCACCATGCCATTAACTAACAAGTTGTTACCGCACCCCCTCCGAGTTAAATAGGGTTAATAAATTAACCCCAATATCATTGACAAAAAAGTAAGATAGAGAAATGACATCTGTTTTCAGTTCACAAATACCTTATTCTGGTCTGCAAAATAGACATCTTCACGGCATGACTCATCAAAAGTATTATAAATTATTTATCCATTTTCTAGCCTGCACTAAGTTTCTTTGAGATCTATCAAATACCTCAGAAGATATTTTGGTTTTGAAATATACAGTTATTTGGGGGAAAAGTTATAAAAACGGGTGCGGCAATTGGGTGGGACCGATTTTTTTTAAAAAACCTTAAAAAGCAGGTTTCATAAACTTAAAATACAATAGACTTTAGATTCTCAAAACATAAAAATTTTCTTCTTGGTAGCTCTCAATACGTCTTTGTTATCGTCAATAATTATACATATGTAATCTTACCCAAATTCGTAAAGTAAAAACAGACATAATAACAATAGCAATTTACTCCAATCTAAATATTCTCAAATTTAAGCCAAACCTTTATCCTATTGACGGTCGTCGTAGATACAACCCGATATATAATACCGTTTACATACTGGAATGTTTACATGCTAGAATGTTTCGGTTTTAAATACGATACTTCATTCCCAGCCGTGGCAAATTAACAGCAACAGAAAGAAAATGATGATGAAAACCTATCTAGTGGTCTAGTGACTAATTTTGTTGATGGCAGTGTTCATGTATAATTCTGAAAATCAAAGTTCTGGCTGTGGTGAAAATGGGAGATGATCATAATATCTTGTTTTTTGTTTTACTATAATAATCTTTTGTTGTGCACTCTTTTGTTCATAAACAACACACATTATTTATATATTGTATATTAGGTTTTTAGAGCGAATCAAAACTGTTTCCATATGTTTAAACCAATGAAAATGTTTGTTTACCTTTAAAAAGAACCATTGGCTGGACCTAGCCTACGATTTTGGTTATGTTCACACATCGGATAGAAATCATTCCGGAATGAATTACGTACTGGATAGCCCTTGCGTTCACGTTTTTCCTCATCTATCCAAGTTACTACGCGGAATGACTTCGTTTCGCTTGTTGTGGTGAAATGGGATCATTCCGGCTCAGTTCTTTATTGTGTCCACACTTGAAAACGGAATGGGGTCGTTTCGAAAAAGTTCCTATCTGATAAGTGTGAACATAGTCCTCGGTCTATACTCAAATGCCATTGTTCCATTATGATTCTCGTTACTTTCTCTTTCCGCAAAAGCATAAACAAAGAATTAAACCTATTAGCTTTGTTAATTTCTTCGGTTTTTGTCGGTAATCGTTAAAACATCAGTGCGCATGCGATGTAGTCCGGAAAATTCTAGGATTTTTTTGAACTGAAAATGTAACATTTGTAAATAGGCCGAGATACATTGAGGTCTATCACGTAGGCTATCTGGACTGAGATTTAGTAAAGTTTTTAAAAGCTATACTGTATATGTTTTGCAGTTATGATATAAAAAGGCGCGGAGATAGTAAATGGAGTTACTTTTTTTCAGGCGGAAAAACACTCGCAGATTTTTCTGCCCGCTCGGAAAAAAACTTCAATAGAAAATGGCCTTAAGAAACACTCAGCGATCAAATTTAAGGTTACTTAAGACGAATCTCCACTAGGAGAATTCGTTCACGCAAATTCTAAAATGATGCAATTACATTGTTTAAAATTTTCGTCACCTGACAGGTGACGTCACTTTTAAACCAATGTAATGGTTTCATTTAGAATTCGTGCGAACGAATTTGCCTAACGGACATTGTCTATATACACAAAGGCGTGGAATAATACCGATTCGTCTCTTTGTGATTTCGTCATTTTGATCCATTGCTTGTAGCGTACATATATTTCTTCAGCTAAACGTTAATGGTATAAATTATAAGTTTATAATGAAACAGTTACAATACGGAGATTTAGCAATCATATAATTTACGTCTAAATTTTGTTGTAAAGCAAAGATTGTTGTAATTCCCTAATCTTCATCATTCCAGATCGTCATTAGAGGAATACGTGGTAAATAGTTTAAAATATAGGCTTAAAATCTTATCAAGAGCCCACAATTTGAGGAGGCAATATTCGAAGAACACTGTAATTCTGGTTGTGATTTCCAAACAACTTGACTTATTAGCAGTGCGTTGTAACTTAGCTTACTCTATGGACAAACATCATATTCTCCGTATGAGATTTTCTCTCGGTTTGCAAAAACATAAACCAACAATTAAACCAATCAACTTTGTCGATTTCTTCGGTTTTTATAAGTATTCGTTTGAACCTCGTGTTTTTTTTTTAAACTGCAAATGCGACGTTTGTTCATAGACCTAGTTATCAGATTGAGGTCTATAAACGCAGGCTATAGTAGGTTTGCTAAGTTTGCATCTAAAGATCACGATAGAAAAATACGTGAACATTCCGCAATCTAAACCTAAGCTAATATTTTGCTTGCTAAATCGGACTTTTGTTTGTATGTGGGTCCGTGCAGAAAGATATCCGTGTCCGTGTCACAGCGTGATCCGTGTCCGTGTCACAGCGTGATCCGTGTCCGTGTCACAGCGTGAACGCTTACCGAATAAGTATTTTTCTATGAGTGCCATATATGGCCGAATACGAAGAAATACAGGATCATATTCGATAGGCTTTCACGCTGTGTGTTTGGTAGTTTTTCATTTTAATATAGTGAAGTGTAATCTCACACTACAAGTCTATCTGGCTGCAGTTTCCAACTCAGACCTGCAGCAAATAGGAGTGGCAGACTAAATCGCAATAAGTGATCAAATAAGTTATCATATAATCACTGTGGAGGAGAATCCTGAAGTTATGCTTTAAAGTCCCTCCTCCACAATAGTTATTTACTCTTATTTTGACTACTGGACTATCTATATTCAAAGTCTGTTTCATATCAGAAAAACCAACACAGGAACAGGAGCAGGAGCAGGAGCAAACAAAATATCGTAAAAAGACCACCTAGTAGCAAATGTTTCCATCGAAACGAAATCCTTACCCATAGTAACAGTGTATCTGATAATCCTGATTAAATAACGTTGCAAAATACCTCTAGCTGTTGTTTCATACGTGAGTTATAACCCTCTAACTCATTCATTATCTAGTTAAATTAATCATAGCGTGAAAGACCACTGCATACGGACCAGTATAACTCCGTATTCGGCCGGTGTTTTGTCATATATGGCAATGCACAGTCCGAATACGGAGTTATACAGGTCCGTATTCAGTAGTCTTTCGCGCTGTGAATTATATAGCAACATATTTATTTAATGTTGGATATAGTACGGTAGTACATGTTTTTAGAGTGTAAGGTTTTATTGGCGTAACTTGAAGTAAATCGTTTTTTTAGCACCGTTCGGCAATATATTGCGCCAAAGGTCAATTATTAATTAACTATGTCAATGAACCTAAGATTTTTGTGATTACCCACCAGATGTCGTCATGTGATAACTTAGTAATTTATTTAGTACTATCTCCGATTGATCAATTGAACCATAGCATATGTAATCAAATGTTGACAAGTGCAGTTAATAATTGATTAGGATGATCTATTTTAATACAATTCCGAAGGATGAGTAAACTTTATATGTCCCGTAATAATGGCTTTTCAATCGGTGAATGGACAAGCTTTTATGACTTGGGCATGCTCAAGTTGAATATTAACGTAAACAAATACAGGCTGAATAAGGAGGTGAGCTGGCGCGCTAAACGAACCAGCCTGTTTCCCGGGTCAGTTTTTCCATATAATCGGGAACGAAACTCATCCTAGAAAACCATTCAGCACATATACCCGTTGTTATTGGTCTGTTTTGGTCTATCCTTTTCCCGTTTTAGTCACTAAATATCAACAATACAGTTCTATACGCATTGGAAGCGATCTTGTTTCCGCATAGATGAAAATACTTTGAGTTAATCTATGACAAGCACAAACGGGATACCACACGTGTTATATTTAACTTAGTTTTCAACAAATTTATCTTAATATAGCATATTTAGCCAATACGTACAGAGAACGTTTTTTCCTTCTTAGAATCCGGTGTTTATATAGGACAGCTTAAAAAACAATTGGCTGTACTAAACCGTGCTACGACCCATTACCACCCACTACCACCCACTATTACCCAAAACATTTTCACTACGACCCACTACGACCCAAATATTTTTCACTACGACCCACTACGACCCAAAAAAAATTCACTACGACCCACTACGACCCAGAATAATTTTTTAGCGCATGCGCAACAAATACATAGAATATTAATGGTACTTCCATTTAGAATATTGCGTCCGTCTTAATGTTTCACAAAGAAAAATGGATATTCTCATTCTAAAAAGAATTCTGGTTATTTTGATACGCATGTGCGAACTGTAAATACGTCTAAATTATGTTTTTAGGTGAGAATTTTGAGTCGGTATCAATGTTTCACAAAGAAACATGGATATTCTCGTTCTCAAAATAGCCATGCGCAAACTCAAATTGCGTCTAAATCGTATTTTTATGTTAGAATTTCTAGTCGATATCAATGTTTCATAAAAAAACATGGATATTCTCATTCTAAAAAAATTGCGTTTTTTTTTTATATCTGTATATATAGTTTACGTTTATTTTAAGCCTAGTTGTTTGCAATGGATATCCTTGTATGTAGAGTCATATATGAATAACGTACTTAAAATAAAACGTTTGAGTCTTTTACTATCTTTATACAAATATATTCGGTAATGTATTCTGCAGAAAAGAAAAAGAATATTCCGCATTGGAAAATTATAAATTACCAATTCCATGCTACAGCAGTAGGCATGCTTTCTTTATTTCGAAGAAACGTCTTTAAGAACGTTTTACCTCACACATACGCCTATGACTATTAGTTTAACATCCGTTACCTATATATAAGTTTACTTACTCGTAGTGAAACATTTTTGGTTCGTAATGGGTCGCAGTACAAATCTTTTGGGTCGTAGTGGGTCGCAGTACAAATATTTTGGGTCGTAGTGGGTCGTAGTGGACCTAAACTTAAAAACACAATTAGACGTATTTAGAGTTCGCGTATGCGTATCAAAATAACTCCATTTAGAACGAGAATATCCATGTTTTTTTGTGAAACATTGATACCGACTCAAAATTCTAACCTAAAACACGTTTTAGACGCAATATGCTAACCTAAAGGCATGATTTAGATGTATTTACAGTTTGCGCATACGTATCAAACTAACTAGATTTTCTTTTAGAATAAGAATATCCATTTTTCTTTTTGAAACATTGAGACTGACGCAATATTTTAAGCGGAAGTACCATTAATATTCTATGTATTTATTGCGCATGCGCTAAAAAATTATTTTGGGTCGTAGTGGGTCGTAGTGAAATTTTTTGGGTCGTAGTGGATCGTAGCAAGACGTAGTGAAAAATATTTGGGTGGTAGTGGATCGTAGTTGGTCGTAGTGAAAATGTTTTTGGTAGTAGTGGGTCGTAGTGGGTCGTAGTGAAAATTTTTTGGGTGGCAGTGGGTGGTAGTGGATCGTAGCACGGTTTAGTACAGCCCAAAAAACAATGGAATACGTAAGGAACGTCAACATAGTTCGAACGTTCTTTTCTTCAAACAATCATCATAAAATAAAAGATTGCGGCCTATCTTGCTACTTTTATCAGCTGGTTATCTCTACTTCACAATATAGGCGAATAACACATTCCTATGGTAGAAATTGACATCACACATGTGACATTTTATCACACAAATTATATGAAGTATCTGTCGAATTTTGTTAATTCCTGACGATCTGTATTTATCAAATTACACTACTATGGCGTAAATATTTGAAATAAATAACTTAACTAAGCTCTATGCGTGATGCAAATCATCGTGCTCGATTCATAAACTATTAATCGATGATTTAATAAAGTAGTATAAGTACTTTACTCATTACGTATGTAATTATGCTATGACGACCCCAGAGAGCAAATACCTGTTTGAACTCCACATAAAAAAACGCTAGAACAACGTTTTCAACTTTGTTTTCAACATTGTTCTACGGTCTTTACTGCTGACTATGAACAAGCCTCGTTCATAACCATGTACATTTCATGAATTAATCTGTAGGTGCGGTTATGTACAAAGTAGTACAAGATCTAAAATAAATCGAATTGTTTTTATCGGATTTATAATACATTCAGTCTAATATAATATCCCATTGGTAGAAATTGATACACACATCGTGTCGAATGGTCCCGTACATCTCAACATAACCATGAATTGCGAATATGATGAAACTGAGTATTTGAACATATTAGTATAGTGATGTACGGTGAGACATTTGCATCCTGCAATCACCATAAAAGGTCTACATTTTGCAGATAACATTTCTCTTTGTTGAAGATAGACCTATTCACAAATAAGAAAAAAAAAGGTAATGTTTAACATCGCATCGTGCCTATCTGTCTGTCTGTCTGGGCATTTTTTTGTGTCGGGGCAAATGAAATCAGAAACGTTTTTATTCCAGTTATTGCAGTGCCCAAACAATGCTTCTTGGGCATAGGAAGTCCTATTGCTTGGGAATAGTAACACTTGTTCCATGTTAGGTAACTCGCTTTTTTAATTAAACAACTAATTGTCCAATCGGAATTCAGAAGAACAGTGCTTTTTGGAACTACTTTGTCGGCGTTCCCATTTCAGGCTAAAAAAATCATTTGGTTCGTGGTGTGGAAGCGTGCGTTCGATTTCTACCGAACCAAGTATATTCAATTTCGTTGAATGTTTAGAATGTTTTTTATTTTAGCTTTAGTTTCTGTAAAATTTGTTTTTAAGTTGTTGAGTGTACATTGATCTGTAGGTACACGCACACAGATAACTAGAAACGACTTGAGACAGGAGAGTGTTGGTTATTATTGGAATGTATAGAATTGAGCAAAGAAATATTCGCATGATTATCTAGTATGTCGTGAGGCATCATATAATTACCGGATCCGGACCCAGACCTGGATCCTATAAATACCGGACCTTGAATAAACCAGGCTCAATATAAATTGGACCCTAAATAAACCAGACTCAATAAAAGACGGAACCTGAATAAATCAGACCCAATAAAAATCGGCCCGGCCCAATTACGTTAGTATTATCAAGACCAGACCAGACCAAAACATTATTTAAATAAATGAAACTTAATTTCAGGACCAAAATTAAAGTTTCTTTCAGTTATAACAGGAATTTGTCAGATATCGTAAATGTTGCAATTAACGCCCACGTCAAATTAACGCCCACGTCAAAACCATGGTAACATTGAAGAAGGATAGATTTTTATCCGTTATTTGCCATTGTTATAATCTATCGAAAATTGAATCTATTTTTCCTACCCTTTTTCTACAATATATTTGTTGATTTTCTCGTAAGCATCACTCTATAATAGAGAACTTTATGGACTCAATGGCATTCAAATGGCCCAACTGTTAATATAGAAATTTGTTGTTGTTGTTTCATTCTGCATCAAGTTTTAATAAAGCGC
The DNA here is from genome assembly GCA_032360805.1 of Neoturris breviconis. NCBI lineage: Eukaryota > Metazoa > Cnidaria > Hydrozoa > Anthoathecata > Pandeidae > Neoturris > Neoturris breviconis. The sequence goes on from JAULBZ010003464.1 coordinate 12,613, forward strand.
TTATGGTTAAGTAAATATACATGCCTGGAAAGCTTTTGAAGTTTCTTGAACGATGAAGTAGGTTTGAAATACATATCTGTCCATTGGTTTAGAAATTTTCGTGTAGTGACTGCAACGTCACTTATTACGGCAAAACTAAACGCCATTTGAAAGTACGTATGTCCGAGCACCTTGGTATTTCAGCTTTAACTGGAAAGCCTGTTAAACTTAGTCAGCAGACTACTGCCAAATTCGATCATCTTTTAACATCGTCTTCCTGCTCTCCTGCACATTTTGATAGCTTTTTAGCACGTGAGTCCAACGATTTTAAACTCACGTTGATGGAGAGTCTTTTAATTGAGCGGGATCGTCCTATCCTCAATAGGTCTATCAAATGTATGCCCTTAGAGCTTTTTTAATTTAAACACATCATTCTAACAAAACTGTAAAAAATCAGTTTGATCATGCTCACGTGAAGAAAGCAAAAGCTTACGAAAATACATGGATTTGTCTTGATGAACGTGTCGTTTTATCTTCGTCGTCCACTACAATTTCAAAAACATATCTGTTTATCCAGCTTCGTTTATAAGCCAGCCTCAAAGGCATTTAAAAATGCATAAAAGCAGGTTTAACGCATGTGGAACTTAACGTGCTGCATTTAAAGATATCCAATAGGCAGTTACTGTTGAGTTATACTCATTCAATTGAAATTACACTAGCGAGGAAATCATGTAAAGCAAAGTCGGGTGCCATAATGGAAAACGAGATAAGTCTGTTTTCATAACTTATGCGATTTATAGAGCCATGACATGCTAGTCCATGTGTGCTACACTTACAAACTTCAGTTCACTCAACTCCGACCAATCTACTACAGATAGTAGAACCTGGGATAACCGAAAAATTGGAACTTAAAAAGTCGTAGGGGAATTGCAAAGGAGAAACTATATACATAGGGTTTTAACTTTATATTACATGTATCTGATCTTGATTTTATTATGTCCAGTCCGAATTTTATAGGGTCCAGTTTTTTTGGAGTTTGGTTTTTCTATAGTCGGGTTTATTCAAGGTCCGGTTTATATAGGGTCCGGTTTTTATATGATCTGGTATATTCAGGGTCCGGTTTTTATAGGGTCCGATTTATCGGATGATACCTGGTCTTGGTAGAAAATACCAGTTTATATCAAGAAGGAAACTTTATGTACATCATATAGTCTGCAATCTTCTGCAAAATAGTTTTGGAAAAGCATCTTCCCTCCCACCATCAATCAATGTTAATTTGCTGAGCCATTTGATAACTGTGAGCCGCCAAAAAACTTCAAATCAACATTGACTACTGGAGGAGGGGAAGGAACTGTGAAATTCTTTTCAAATAATTTCTTTTATGTTACACTATTAGCCTACCAAGTTTTATCACTATACTATTAGTCGTTCAAAAGTTATGAAGGGGGCGGCGGAATCCGCCTCCTGTCTCTGCTCCTTCTCCCCCCTACCCCCTGAAAATAACTCCCCTAAAAAAGTCCGGTTGAAATAGAGTTAAAAGGATATTTATATAAGAAAATGAGAATGTCAGACAGTACTGTCAGAAAACACTTAAAAATCCAGTTAATAAGAGACCGTCTCAACAAAATCTATAGAGATTGAAGAGTATTGAGTGAACGATCTTGCAATGGATTGATTTCTTTGTTAAACAGGGATTTCCACCAGAAAAAATTCAGTGCGAAAGCCAAAAAAAGATTTTCTTTTCGTAGAAGTTGACAAATCATGTGACGTCATTTTTCACCAATAAAATTTATTATTTTAGTTTTCAACAAAAAACTCAACCTTAATTCATAATAATTTATTGAGTTACAATCTCTCTATTTCCTGAAATTTATAATTAGTCGCAAATTTTCCATGAAACGATTTCACTTGAGAGTTATTTAACTTTTCTAATTTGCAATAATTCGAATGATGTTTATGCTTGTAGACAGGATCATTTGTTCGTAAATTATACGATGCAATAATTGCCCAACGTCTGTTGTCACTCCAATTTGCATCGCTTGAATGAAGGACCTGAACGAAAATGAAATAATAATTTTATCAAGTCGGTTTACGATGTCAGATCAGTGTCGTCGTCTGAACGGCGTCGCGACGTAATTTAGAGGTTGTTACCATGTGATTCTTAGATTTTTCGGAATATTACTAAATTATAAAACGAAGGACACAATATGATTTGCCATGGTCACGACATCTAATTAGCTAATTTTGAAGTCTCAACCTGCCGAACCAGCTTCATTATCTTCTAACAAGCCTGTCGAAAAAAACAGAAAAATCATTATGCATTTTTAAAAGTTAAGTAATGCAGATACAAATATAGTGAAGGACTGTTAGACACGGCTTTTTAAGGCTTTTTAGGAAGGGGGATGCAATCCTTGGCAATATCCAGTTCGCTTACATCATTAAACTTTATATGATATTATTACCAGCTGTAAAAAACATTTTATTCAAAAAAAAAAAAAAAATAATGACCTTATTTATTTTCGCTTGCGTCATCATTTTGTTATTTTACCTAGAAATCGTTTTTTCTTCAAAGAAACGTTTACCTATTTGCTACTGGTGACCTTCACAAAGGGCGTGGTCATGGATGTTGAGATCAATTTTCTAAATATAACTATTTTGAAAAATTGCCTAAAGAAAAAACTTAAAGCTAAATCAAAGATGTTGGCTAAACCTATGAGCACTTTCATCGTCCTAGTGCATTCCAATCAAAAGTTATAAAACATTATATACGGCAGGCATGAACAGGGTTTAGCAACTCTTATATCTTCCTTGCACGTTTGTTTTCACTTTTGTGCTAAATTTTAATATTTAATAAATCTTTCATAAGAACACTTTCAATAACTATACTTAAAAAGTATTCCCCAAATTGTGGCTTTTTTAATACGCGGTATGCAGCTACCCTAATGGAATGTTCGTTTGGTTTTTGCGGCAATTTTTTTGCCTAGTGGAAATCAACCTTTATTTCTAGGACTACGGTACTTAATTAAGCACGAGTTCTAAGGGACACAAATACTTACCATTTCTCATGTGAGGAATACGATACTTAATTAAGCACGAGTTATAAGAGTTTTAAGGGACACAAATACTTACCATTTCTCATGTTAGGAATACGGTACTTAATTAAGCACGAGTTCTAAGGGACACAAATACTTACCATTTCTCATGTGAGGACTACGGTACTTAATTAAGCACGAGTTCCAAGGGACACAAATACTTACCATTTCTCATGTGAGGACTACGGTACTTAATTAAGCACGAGTTCTAAGGGACACAAATATTTACCATTTCTCATGTGAGGACTACGGTACTTAATTAAGCACGAGTTCTAAAGGACACAAATACTTACGATTTCTAATGTGAGGACTACGGTACTTAATTAAGCACGAGTTCTAAGGGACACAAATACATACCATTTCTCATGTGAGGACTACGGTACTTAATTAAGCACGAGTTCTAAGGGACACAAATACTTACCATTTCTAATGTGTGGACTACGGTACTTAATTAAGCACGAGTTCTAAAGGACACAAATACATACGATTTCTCATGTGAGGACTACGGTACTTAATTAAGCACGAGTTCTAAGAGACACAAATACTTACGATTTCTTATGTGAGGACTACGTACTTAATTAAGCACGAGTTCTAAAGGACACAAATACTTACCATTTCTAATGTGAGGACTACGGTACTTAATTAAGCACGAGTTCTAAGGGACACAAATACTTACCATTTCTAATGTGTGGACTAC
>JAULBZ010003465.1:0-16378 GCA_032360805.1 Neoturris breviconis
TCTTTTTGCCTAATTTGAAATTCTGAATTTTTGCACAAAATTCACCTTGTCTCAAATATTTACGTTAGGGATTGTAGTACCCAGGCTCTTGGTTCAAATGCGAATTTCCGTACAGTTCGTCTTGCTAATCGAAATTTAAGTCTTTGCCTAATTTGAAATTCCAAATTTTTGCACAAATTTCACTTTGTCTCAAATATTTATGTAAGGGATTGCAGGATCATTGTGAAAAAATAGTTTTTTTCGCAACTAAGGATATTTTCCCTTAGCAACCAAATATTTGACAGTTGGTAAAAAACAATTCACCTTAATTTCACATCATTTTGAATTTCTCCTTTAATAATCACGATAAAATGTTAAGTATGTGCTGACCTATCTTTCTGAAAAGCATGGCTTGGAAATGGAATGGGTACTATGCGCTAAGCTCTGAGAGCCCTAAAAAGCCTATTCCTAAATTGATCTAAAGTCTGTTTCTTGTTAAGTGGAATATATTGTATAAAACATTACTTTTTCATTCATCTTTTCACATACTTCCGCAATTACGATCTCCATGGGTAGCTCTTAAGCCGTTATTCCTCTTGTTTACTTGAGAATCCACCATGCTAACTACAATCCTTCCTGCAGTCAGTGTCTAGACGTGAAAGCAGAGCAAAATATTTTTAAAAAAATATGTCGTTATACGCGTGTAGGGTAATTCATACGCTTGCGGGGTAATTTGTATGTGCACGGTAAGTTTTACGCGTATGGGGTAATTTATACGCGTACGGGGTAATTTGTATGCGTACTTGTGCGGGGTAATTTATACGCGCACAGAGTAATTTGTAATATTATTTTTATATTATAGAGCGGTTCCTGGGAAATATCGTCTGTATTGAATGACGTAGAAGCTTCATGTTTGAAAACTGTGTTACACGATTTAGGGTTACCATATTCAGGTAAGCTTTTGAATGAAACTTGTAATTGTATTGATGTTCGTGAGAAATCCAAATGTAGACGCTGTGATGTCAATTTCTACCAATGGTATATCTTCTTTTGGCTTCCACACGAAGTTGTGACGTAACAAAATTTTTATTTTATTTGGTACATGTAGTTGTTTTGTCAATCTCGGATGGCATGGTGTTTCTCTGTTGTACATAGCGTCCAATCAACATCAAGAACATCTCGTTATCAAAGTGACGGACTTTTGTGTTGACTTGACGTCGACTGAGTTATTATTTACTTTTAGGTTTCGAGAAATTTGAATTTGAAAATTTCATACTTACTGTTATCATTTGTGTGATCCTCAAAATAATATACATCAATCCCTATGAAAATTCTCCGTGGTCAAACCCTTTACATTTACGTGAAATAAACTACAACAAACACTTACCTGAAATATTTTGCACGTGTTTCAAAAGAGCTATTATTTATATTTTGAAAGAAGATTCAAAGTTCCCATCAATTTATCTTCAATGTGGTATGGGATATAGCCTGGATGAGATGGTATTGCAAATGTACCGTCAGTCTGGATGGAGAGATATTACAACAAAAGTAAAGAAATAATCACGAGCACAATCACGTGATATATGGAACTAACATTTAATCAGTGCCATAAAGACATCATTTTGACGTCTAGGCATAGAAACGACGTCTTCCATGACATTGATTATACGTTGTGTGCTTCTCTCCACCCCGCTTATTAACTTTTACGAAATCAAATTTTCTCTACAATACAAATACGTACTTTTCTTGTAAATGACTAAAGGAATATTGGACTGGATATTAGGTTATATTTTGTCGGAGGGCTGGTTCGAGTTCAACGTTAAAAATTTAGTTTCGTCTCTTGTTCAAAGTCAACAGTAAAGACGTTAAAACAACGTCGTTAGCGTCTTTACTGACTTTGAACAAGTTTTCGCCCATTGGGGTTAGTAAAAATGTTCTACTTTTCTATCTATCTATTCTTTCTATCCTTATCTGCGGATAAGGGTATTGTAAACAAACATGTAATTAGATGTTTGTTGTGAAGCTGTGCAATTATTACTATACACTTTTCTTTGCAGAAATATTTTACGTCTGCAATAGTGTGAAAGACTACTGAGTATGGTCTCGGATAACTCAGTATGCATACTATACACGTATATAGAGTTATCAGATAACGTGTTCCGTAGTATTTATATTCCAGGTAAAAATTTTTCTGCATTTTTCTCAAAAACTGCTAATGCTAAAAGCATAAAACTCCTGGAAAATATTCTTTGGCACAAGTACTTTCAATTTTTGCCATTATTACAATAACGAACACGTGACCTTTTTGCTGATGTCAGCAGAAATTTTGAAATTGTAATTTTCTTCAAATTTTAGTGCCTACATTTAAGGAGACATAACTTTTGATTGAGAAGACTTTCTTTACGATCATGAAATATATGTGTCTAATTGATCTATGGTAAAAGTCAGAAAGTTGCAACTCTCTACCCTTGATCGTTTCGGAGTTATTAGAAAAAGTTTGGTAGGGAGATGCAATTTACCCCCATGGCCAAATAGAGTTAATTTTATAATCGTATATAGACATATATATCAGACTCAGCAGCTTTTAAAACTTCATTGCAGTGTAAAAGACTACCGAATACGGACCCTTATACCTCCTTATACGGATTGTGTATTACCATATATGGCAATGAACAGTCTGTATGATTAAGAGATATTTTAGCAGCAGGATAAGATGGTGATGTGCCCACCAGGTGTACATTTCAGTTGCATATAGTTTTCTCGTCAGCAACTAAAAATCTCCCGATCTCAGAGCAGACTTTTATGAGTATGAGTGGTGAAAAAGAAAGTGTTTTTAAAAAATCTAGAACATTTCACACCAGCATAAGACTTACTTGTTTTATTGTTTTATTGTTTTCAAATAAGTTTGTATTCTTATCTAATAATTAGAATCAGTTAAGTCTATTCAGCCTTGAGTATTTAAAGATTTTCTATATCTGATCCCACCCTCATTCGTAATTTCTGATAGGAATATGCTAGAAACAAAACTTAGCACACGTTAATTCCAATAAAATAGGAACTTTTCTGCATATAATTGTTTTTTAGATGTCATTATTTTTTGCATGTCATCATTTGAGCTGAAATTTTATACTTTTAACTTGATATCTAAACTGCCAATGAATCCTGCGCTGAAAGGGTTACCGTAAATGATCGAATAAGCCCCCGGGGGCCTATTTGTCAAAATCAGTTTTAGGGTTGGGGGTTTATTTGGAAGGGAAGGGGTTATTAATTTATGTAACAGTTTTGTGTGCAAAAAATAAAAAAAAGTCGATTTTAATAACACAACATATCTTTCTAAAAAATAATATCAACAAAAGCTAATCAATTTTGATATCTCTATTTTCTTCCTCGTCGTCGTCGACGACCATTTCAAAAGGTGCCGACAACTGTAACTAATGTGACAAAATGTAAAATAATTAATACCATTTACTCCGTGGTTTAGTAGTATTTTCTCAGTCCCTATCAATTGAAATGGAAATTACAGGAAATTTGAATAACCCCCATGGGGGCTTATCTGAGAATAGGGGTTTATTTGTTTATTGGAGAGTGGGGGCTTATTCGATCATTTACTATCTGATATACGCGTGTTCATGACATGACGTCATCATCAGTGCCAATAGATCTCAGATTTCCATAAACGTTCGATAGTTTACGAAAGCAGTCAACAGAGGTGTTCTTGCAAATAGTTGTTTTAAGGGGGTGTACTGGCTGGGAATTAGACCTGTTCTTACCTTCCAGAAAACAAGGTACAGCTGGAAATTTGACCTGTTCTTGCGCTATTATTCCATCTGACTGAAAAATTAACTGTTCTGAGATGTCGTCTCGGTTAGGAAAAAATGTCTCCAAATAAAATTTCTCTAGCTGGAAATGGGATCTGTTCTAAAATGGACATTTTGTGGTTAGCTGGGGAAAAGAGGTGTTCTTACAAGAAAAATCTGCACCGTTTCAGGCAAGTCTAATGTAGCTGGAAATATTAACTGCTCTTTATACCAGATTCTTGTTCAGCTTGGAAAACAAGCTGTTCTAAAATGCACGCGTTATACCAGTAATATTTCCTAAATGGACGCCAGCCAGAGAATAAGAACACCTATTTCACAGAACACCTCCCTGTGGCTGCATCTGAGTTTATACTGTACCATTTACACATATGTCAGGTAATATCTAAAATTGAATAAATATAATAAATCAGTATATTTTGTAAGAATTTAGATTTCTATTTGTTCCCTTGCTTGGAGTACACTATTAAACAGTCAGGCCGTCGCTAACACATTCTAACTTCGGTTCAAAAATCTTACGGTACACATTTTCGCGGACACAATTTTTAGCTCAAAAAGGAGGCACAAGATTACGTTTCGCGAGAATTTATTTTCGAAAATTACCGCTACTGGTGTCTGTTATGGAAATCAGTTTAGCACGAGAGGCACATCAGAAAGTGTGGACGTAGAAGATTACATTTCTCACGAATTTGTTTTCGAGGTTGATCTCAAAAGTTATGTTTTCGCAGATTTCGCAGTCGTAGATTTGTACTAAAACCGTGAAAAACCTTTGCCTTTAAAGTATCAACTTTTCCTATTTTTATTGTGGCACTCCGATTTCCCTCGAATTTCTTCACGGTTTATCTATTTCAGCTTTATCATAGTCTTTATCATGCCCAGCATTTTCTGTATCTTCCACTAGAGTAACGATGTCAATCTAGGAAACCAAAGCGGCAAAGAAAAAGTATTTTCGTCTATATTATGCTTGCTATAAATGATGCTTAGTATGGCGGCCTTCACAAAACGAAGAAACCAATCATATGCAAGATCGTTTCGAGTGAAACTCATTTAGAAGAATTTTAGGAATTTGCCAAGTATTGAAGGGGAAAGATTTGAAAAGCGATAAAAATAGAAAATAAACCTATCTATTTGAAGAATTTTATTTTGCTTTTGTGATTCTGGAGATTTTAACTGCTGTAATTTGCCCTTGGGTCTCTCTTGATGACGTCACAAAATCGTGACCAGCAATAACAGCGAAAGCTATAGAGAAACACCTATGAGCTCTATCCAATAACATTAACATTTTTTAAAAATTTAATTAATTTCATAACGGAGGATCAAGGGATAAACAAAAATGCCATCCAATATTTTGGATCCTCCATAACACATATTCATAAAAACTTTGCTATTTAACAAGTTAATTTTGAGATAATTTGACCCGCACTAGAAGATTTTAGTTTCGTTCACATACTGTTTAATTCTATAATGTTTGTACACTTTTTCTGAGGTTACATAACACCCTGAGTTGTACCCTCCGCATACGCATGCGCCATTATCTCGAACAAAATCTCATTGTCTTTGGCTAAGCAAAAATAACGTTCTTGTATTTTCACCACTCTTTTTACTCACAATTACTCTTTTTTACTTAAAACATATGTTACTAAAGTATCAATTTTATTTACTTGTTGTGTCAATCCAAAAACTGAATATACTACATTGCTTCTAAAAAATTAGATTTTCTTGTTAAAGGCGCATGCGCGCTTATGCAGGGTAACACGGTATATGGCTTGAATTCCACGAGGCAAAATATTCGCCCCGAAAGCTAAATGAGACATTCCATTACCAGAAATCGATTTCACACCATGCGTATCGACTTCACACCATGCGTGGAGAAGAAATTGTGAAATGGAAAATCTTGCGCTGGAGAAGAAGACGAAAAGTTTAAGGTCCCGTTGTTTCTATTCTGTCAAATAAAATTGATATCAAAAAAATAAGAAAAAGATTTATATACATGTTCAGAGCGTTTGGTTTTTGTTGTGTTTTCTATCGATCTGTCTTCTCAACTGCGAGCTAGAAAAAAGAAGATTTGGACACAAAATTAGAAAAGAAAACAATAAAGCAAGGAAAGCAAATGTAAATTGCTATATCCCTTCCCCCCCCCCCCTTCCCCCTTTCTATTTTATCTATTTGGTTCTCATATTATTACTTTTGGTTTATTTGAAGGGTGCTAAACAAGGAGTGCTTCTTCTAGAGGGTAGAGGGTAATTTACATCACCTCCTCATAGGTGGAATCCTAAATACGAGGGGGAGCTTAGTGAAGGTTGAGCGTTAAAACAAAGAAATATAGAAACATATTATATTGGATAATACTTCCTAATACCATAGAAAAACAATGTAGGTGCACCATCATATAGGCGGGTTTCAACATCCCTGGGGCAAGTTAGAGCAATTCTTTCGCGTATTTCTAGCGGCGAGTGAACTTAGTTGACAGCCGGAGGGGAGGAAGAGGGGCATTAAACTTCCGGTTACTTACTTAACTAGACGAATTGCGCGAATTCTAAATGAAGCCATTACATATTATCGAGAAGAGAAGGAAGCCATTACATATTATCGAGAAGAGAAGGAAGCCATTACATATTATTGAGAAGGGAGGACAAAAAAAGAGTAGCATTTATTTAATTTTCGATTTATTTTTGTGGGACGTTTATTTAAGCAAGGATATTAATATCCTTGATTTAAGGGGACGTTTCAAATGGGGTGTTTATATAAAAGAAATTGAAAAGGAGTCTATTTGAGTGAGGGGGGGTGCTTCTGTGCATTGTAGATATCATATATGCAGTGAGTATAAGCTAATTAATTACCAGGGAGAGATCATTTGAATGGAGGAAGTTCAACAACAAGTAGAAGTCACGTACTTTTTGAGTTAAAAACTGTTGTCAACTTACCAGCTTCACACGATAACTTTAAAATGACATTCAATTTGTCAATCAAATAATCAAAATCTTTAATGACAAACACGTGATCTTTGTCCGTGGCAATTTCTAGTAATTCGTCTTTATCGATCTTGTTACCGATACCCATTGAAATAATTGTAACACCCTTAGCCTAAAATTAAAGTCAAAACTAAGACGTACAGGAACACAACTTCTCATCATTAGAACATATAACCTTAAGCGACAATATAATCGCTGAATAGAATTTTCCGCGACTTTCGGTTATTTTCACAAATGTTCACAAATTTTGGTTATTTTGAACCGCGGTTTTCAGTAGTTTTTGGCAATATTTCCATTTTCAGGAATTTTGATCATTAATCTGTAAAATTAGCCATAGATAATATCGTGTGTTTTTCAGTTGGATAATGTTATTGACTAGCTTTGTTATGAGCATTTTTTACTTAGATGATATGCTTAATCAAAACGATACATCTTTAACAACGCAATATCGCAATGTTATTATTATTATTATTACTTTTTATTTATATATGTACTTGAAAGCTGTCTGCAAAACGTCGGCAAAACGTCGTCCAAAAAAAACTCACCTTCAAGTTTCTAGTAGCTTCAGGCATAGGATCAGACGCCATGCTACTTCTACCATCAGTAAGAACGATTAGAATTTTTGCTACATCTGATCTCACACACCCACTACAAAAGAATTCCTTGTCTGCTTTATACAGAGCGAGATCGGTTCGCGTGCCTCCTAGAAAATAAAAAAAGGAATATAAATTTTGCTACTTTTCCTAACTTTTATTGAGTAATAAAATGAGGTAAAGATTTCTTTGACTTGCACTTACTTTATTGAGTTTATTTCACATCAATGATGAACCTTCATATAAATAGTTTGTGTAATTAGTGATAACAGCTGGCAACTATTTTACAGACCAGATTCATGTTATTTACAGTCTAGAAATGGTATTTTACAGATCGAATTTTTTTTTCATTTCGTTTTGCTCTGATGACGTTATAAATGCTATTATAATGAATTTTTTTTGTCATAAATGGACATTTTGTCAACATGTTAACAATCTGAGCAAGTTTCATGCAAGCACATACGTATATACAGTAGTTCTGGTGAAGTTTCATGCAAGCACATACGTATATACAGTAGTTCTGGTGAAGTTTCATGCAAGCACATACGTATATACAGTAATTCTGGTGAAGTTTCATGCAAGCACATACGTATATACAGTAGTTCTGGTGGATTTATAAAAAAAATAAAACTTTAGAATTTTGCCAAATTTGGCGCATTTGTTCCCACTTAATTTACCGATGAAATCTTTTCTATATTTGAAAAAGCTTGCTCTTAACAAAATATATTTTCTTTTGAATGGAACTTATTATTAAGCGGTTTCTTAGAAAACTTGATGACTTCATCGAAAAAAATGATGACTAAGAATAAATTCCCCGCCCCCCAGACTTACAAGTATAAAAAAGCCCAGGCTTAATAGACGTATTCACAAATACATACATAAAAACGAGGCGTTGGCGGCTCAAAGTAGAACTTGATGCAATGCAATAGCTCAATTTTTGTGTTAATAAAGGGTATTTGCGAAGAGTTTTCAGGGGCCCATACCTTCTCTATCTGTAACACAGCTCTATTAAATAGGATCAATTAATTAAGAGGGTTCATGTCTCCGGATATGTAAATATTATATACGTCACATGTTATGACAACATACCGTATATATATCTGCTTGACATGATCTTTTTCTTCAAAGCAATTGGAACCCAGTATTTTTCCTCTTTCATTGAAAAATCAAGCTGCGCATCCCATGAGTAGTGAATCATACCGAAGTGAACACCATCCACTCCCACTTTAAATTCTTCAGTTAATTTTACGACAAAATCTTTCACTTTTCTGTAATTTCTTGACGTCACGCTTGTTGATGCGTCAGTGATGACACCAATTTCCAATTTGCTTTTACATGCTAAGACATACCACATAGAAGTAATGTTAAACGAGGATTTCTATTAGGCGAATTTGTTCGTGCGAATTCCAAAGCGACGTCATCTGGCTTCACTTAGAATTCGTGTGAACGAATTCGCCAAGTGGAAATCGGCCATTACAGTATTTAACAGATTTTATGTTTTTTTAGATGTAAAGCATAGTAAAGCAATCCTGACATTTAATAACAAATACATATTAATGATACAGGAACATTTATATGAAAACATGTAAAGAAGAACGTCATGTCAACAAGCTTCAAATTGATTGGTTTCTTTACCATATAAGCCAATCACTATCAAGATTGGTAGGTAAATAATATTCATATGGATTCTAACTGATTTGTGTCCGAAAATGTTGTGGTTGTTGAATTACCCACGACAAGGACACTCACATTATGAGAATGATTATACAGTACCTGGTACACAAGTTTCGGTATTACATTCCCTTATTTCATCTCCTTCTCCTTCGCAGTTTCTACCACCGCTCGTTGGTTTTGGATTGTCACATTCTCGTCGTCTTGATTGTTGTCCGCTTCCACATTTTTTATTGCATGTTGTCCACTCGGACCACTCAGACCAACCGCCGGGATGTTCAGGAATTTTCTCATCTATAATATTAATAATCACAGTGCGATTAGTTTTGTATGTCGAATATAAGCACTATTGAAGCAACACTAGCTAAACTGAAATCTGCTAAAAATTAAGCAAACCTTAAGCAACTCTCGGATTGGAGTAGGGGAAAAAAATATCAAAAAATCGTTTTCTCGATTGGAACTTTTATAGTAAAGTTTGTAACAAGTCAATACAAAGTAAATGCTTTTAATTTACATAAAAAGAAAGTCTTCAACAGCAATATCAATTTCAGTATTGATTCCCTCCTCACTGCAGATATTTGAGTGCTTTTATTACACACAAAGAAATATGTTTTTTAAAGCTGAATAGCTTCTGTGGACAGAAAGTATTAAGCAGCAAGTAAGCAACACTTGAGGTTGAAATCAAATTCTAAGCAACGCCATAATATTCCTCATACCAAACGGTTGGTTCCCATTAGGCGGATAATTCCACTTGTAGAAATTCACACATAATTCTTACTCTCATGTTATTTTTTTTATTTATTTATTTAAATATCATTCCCTTGCACCCTCCGCTCCTCAACCCACCACCAACTTGATTTTCGAGTGAAGGATCTGTAATAATTGAAAATTACTCGTTTTATGGAAACCCCTTTTTCATTTCATTTCATTTAAGGCACCATAGTATAGTGGTCAGTACGTTCCAACTTCATCGGAGCGGCCCGGGTTCAATTCCCAATGAGGTGCCATGGTTGACTCAGCCTTTCATCCATAGGTGGTCGGTAAAATGAGTACCAGCATGCTGGGGTAATAGGTCAACTTGATCTGGGAAAGGAGTGGCGCCCTCCCCTACCCTCGTGGTAGAAGCTAACGAAAGAGGAGCCTTCGGGTCGCCTCCGACTGCAGTCGGCCAACTTACTACTTACTTACTTTTTTCATTTCCCAAATGTTTGAACTATTTTCTACACATTTTCAATTTCGTACGTTATAAGAAATCAGCCGCTAAGAATATCGTATTACAAAGAAACAAAAAAAAGTATTTTTTGCAAATCTGCATTTTGATATTTATATAAAGATCATTTTCTAATTGGCGATGATTCTCTATTTACCTTTAGTTTCTGTATCGTATATATAATTTGTAAATGCTTTTCCAACACACTCAGTTTCGGCTTTGTTATCGCATTGCTTGAAATCGGCTCCAATACACTTATCATCTGTTATTCCATCACGATAAAACAGATGAGATGCTCCACTCCAACATTCACCATAAAATTGTAATCCGAAATATCGATGCCCTCTCTGTTTTGTTAACTCTGCACAACGACAAGCTAATCTGAAAACATAGAGTTCTCTGTTTTGTTAACTCTGCACAACGACAAGCTAATCTGAAAACATAGAGTTCTCTGTTTTGTTAACTCTGCGCAACGACAAGCTAATCTGAAAACATAGAGTCTGTTTTGTTAACTCTGCACAACGACAAGCTAATCTGAAAACATAGAGTTCAACATGTATAAAACGTGCAGGAGAGGTGAGTAACATAAATAAAGAATCACTGGAGAAGAGTGATGTGAGGTGTAACGTGGCTACAGCTTTATTGGGAATAAATCATTCATAACGCAAAAAATATCAAAAAAGGCACCGGGGGATTCCGTATATAGACTAGCAGACAATGCAGTACAATGCAGGGAACAACTGTTAATTCGAACACGCAAGGGGAATCAGAAAATATGGAAGAAAGTGGCAAAATATATGTTCTCCATGACTACAAATAATCAATGAATCATCTAAAATAATAGAGTGCACTCTGCTATCAGCAGATGTACCAGCATACAAGAAACTTATGCATGAAGAGATTGTTTATACAAGGGAACTTACACATAAAGAGATTGTGTTCTAGCAGGGTAGGCTCATACAAGGAAACTTATGCATGAAGATGGCCATTTACAAGAAAACTTACGCATGAAGAGATTGTGAAAACTTACGCGTGGACAGACTGTCGAAACTTACGCGTGGACAGATTGTGGTCATTTACAAGGAAACTTACGCGTGGATAGATTGTGGCCATTGTTTCCAGTTTAATATATGTCCATCATAAACATCACTAATCACATCGCGATGATTTACTAATTGTTCTGGTAGAGGTCTACTTGGAATGATTCGATCATGATAACAACCAATTTTCTTCCAATTTCTGGCACATTTTTCTGGTGGATCAATTGCTATAAAATAAAAATTGCTCGATGAATATATGTCAGTAAAATTTATGAAGCAGCAAACTATTAATGAATTAAGACTAGCAGAATCTGTTTAATTTTAAATCAAATAGGAGGGATATAAGAGATAGAAAATCTTGCTAAAACTTTGCCATTTCAAAACTAAATACAGGAAACATTTAATTTGAAATTTTGCTCATGCGCATCAAATTCCATCTCACATTCCATACTGTATTGGAACGAAATAGAATTTCAATGTGAAAGATAGATTGGAAGGTTTCTAATTTTCTAATTGTGAAAATATTATTATAGGTTATCGTTGAGAAGATTAGCCAGAAGCTACCCATAATTTGTGTTCATTTCTAATATCTCCAAAAACAAAACTGTTTCAAAATTAATTAACGGTAAATATGTTAGCGCGAATTCTAAATGAAGCTATTTCATTGGTTTAAAACGATGTCACCTGACAGGAGAGTACTTGTTTAACGAGATGGGTTGGTTTCTTTGCTCGTCTTTTATGGCACAATTATTTTGGACTTTTGAATTGAATTTAGCGACGTATAAGTACCTGTTACTACACAAATGATAAGTGCAGTGAAACCAAGTTTAACCAACATCATTGATATAGTACCTTCGTGCACTCTTAACGTGTCTTTATTTCACTACTCGCATATGGGAAGAAATATCGACCTTTTAACAGAAAAAACAGATTATTTTGCGGATGCTTCGCTGGAATTATTCCGGGGGTTCCAAAATAAGGAATTCTGTGGATGACAGGCTATTGAATATAGCTCAGGATATCTCCATAAACGGACTTATTTCCTTATATGGCAATACAAAGCCCGTATACAGACATGTCTGGGATTGTATTCAGTAGATTTTCACACTGCAGAAAGTTTATGTTACATATCCCCCGTGTTTGTGATTCTCATTTACTCGTTATAACAAATAAAAGGTGCGGATCTTTTAATGAACGTTGATTAATATCCGTCAATTTGGTTTTATTTTGTCAATATTCATGATTTTATATCTAATATTATATCACCTGTATAGTTCAGCTTGCAATGGAAACCATTCGAATTGTTTATATTTTAATTTACGTTGTTTGTAAACGAATATTTTTGTTACTGTGTGGAAACAAAGTGCTAATATAAGAAAATTATCATTTATTGTTTATTTTTGTGATATTTAATTCTTGAATTTATGAAGTGAAAGAATCATCTCCTTATTAATGAACCTTGCGAGAAAATTAATAGAATTCGTTCTTAAATCAGTTTTGCTACGTTTTTCTGGCTTCTTATGTCTTTTTACTGTCAACAGTATATACCAGCACTCGCAAAAATATTTGAGTCAAAATTCGAGCGAAAATTCCGAACTTCCAATTAGATGAAAAGCCTTAAATTTAAAACGAAAGACACAAAAATTCGAATAATTTCCAAGAGCCGGGGTATTAGGATGCTAGGAACAGCAGAATTTGTCGAGTTTGCAAAAAGAAGTCTGCACGATAAATCTCTAAAGACTTGACCTGGTCGTTTTCCACATTTGAAATCTACTTGTGGTGTGTATTACTCACCAAAATTCATGAAATGTCTCATTATTCATGCGTTTGTTTCACAATATGGCACAATCTGCATTTCACAAAGTAGTAATATATAGACGATTTCTATGCAACTTTTATACACATTTTCCCTCAAACTAATCATCGTATATATAAATATATTAATATCGAAACGATGGATTTCTTAACTTTACTCTCTTTAGAAGAATGGGTTGGCTTGAAACATGCGATTCCAGGTAATAACGCAATGGCTTTATTGTCATGTTGTTCTATTATTGGTAGTTTAAATTTTCTCTTTATGGTATACATGGTTTATATTTCTGTGATAAGTTCATCGCTATTTAAGAAACAACTGGACTCAGAAGTGTTAAAATTTAAAAACATTGTTTAACGATTTTCAATTCACATTTTGACGGAGGAGAGTGCGATTTGTTGAAATAGGCTGCTGTCGTCGTCGTCGTGTGTAAGAACAATTTTCCATCTCAACCCGCTAAATGAGTTATTACACCATGATCCCGATGTTGCCGCAAAACACCGCAAACACCGTCTTAGAGCATCTATCCAGGCGTCGGTATTTCTTTTCCGATATCCCCTGAAACACCATGTACATTAGTACATCTTATTTATATTCACAGAAGCGTATCTTTGAAGGAAGGCTAGCACATATTACTTTTATACGCACGTTCTAAACTAAAATTCTGATGCAAACATAAAACTTGGAACTGGGTAAATTTGAACAGCGATTTTCGTCGATTCGTTTTTCCAAGGAGACATAAGGATTTTTTTTACAAGCAAAAGATAAAGTGACGAAAAGAAGCTTTATTTCATTGTAAATTTGTATTTGTTACTACTGGTGCATTGAAGTGATCTACTGATATTTCTGGTGCAGTTTAGTTCAGCGCATATAGCCTGTACTCACTCAAAAAACAGCTTAATACAGCATCTTGGCTATTGCTATTTTCCTGGTTTCTAACCAATATCTTTATTTTAGCATGTAAGGATTCTGTTTTTTATCCACCTAATAACGCCAATAATAAAATGTGTTCAGCGCATGTTTCCTTGCGCATATTTCAATAATGCAGTGTCATTTACATTCTATTTAACTTTAATGAGTTTAACTCATCATGGTCTAGAATCTATATAAAGATTCTGAGAAGGTACCCTTAATTAATGAAAGTTAATATTATGGCACAGATAACGCTCCATACACAATAAGTCTGAACACAACATACAGTGTAAAATACTGTTTAAGTACACTCTTATTTGCTTTCCACATCGATCTCCTCTTCGCTTACGTCTTCGTTCTCCACATATCCAAAATCGAAGTCAGAATTATTACTTTTGGAGTCAGAGTCGTCACGGTTTTAATGTGTTGCAAATGGGCTTATCTGAGGGTGGGCTTATGGGTGGAAAGAAGCGTTAGTGTAAGGGGTGGACTTTTACGCGGAGAGGATGGAGGCAGGATTTTCGATACTTAGTTCTATTATAATTATACCCAAATCTGGAAAAGTGAAAAGTGTGACCGTGGGAACAAGGAAAGTCTAAAAGAAACAGACGACAAAAAGATAGAGTTATGAAGAGAAACTAAGTTTTTTTCTCAGCAATTCATTTTTAAGCGATCTACTGTCTTGAAATATTCTCTTTATGGACTTTAAACTATTTTGAATCACAATAGATGTTCATTTCAAAATGACGTGATTGGCTGATATCTCATTAGACTAATCTGATGGAATTGAACACGCCCGACTTTTTAAAAATCCCTTTAGACAACCTGATGCGCTATAAATCGTCAGAGTCTAGATGTTTACACGATCAGATTTTTCGGATACGACAAATAGAATTTAATTAATCTGACTGTGTAAGCGCAATTTTAGATTATATTTTAGAGCATGGCGATGTGTTACTTAAAATCTTAGGTATTCCGCTTGCCCTTTCTGTAATCGATTTACCACACACTATTATTGTTGAAAATGAGAGTATTAACATGGAAATGTTGTCAAACCTTAATGGGTATCTAGGCCAGGATAATCATTTTGAAAACCACCAACACATGACTCCTTCTGAAGTTGAAATGAACTAATATTTATAACTGGAGGGTATAGCATCGTATGGTCAAAAAATTACATTTTCCTGTTTGATTCACATAGTCGCGATAAAAACGGTTACTTTGTTGCCGATGATAGCTCTATTATATTAGCCTTTAAATCACTGATTAATATTCAAAAATATATTAAGAATCAGTATGTAAAGCATATTCCAAATTTTAATGAAACACAATTTGAATTGCAATATGTGAAAGTGACAGCTATTCTTTTGAGTATATCTGCGATTTTGGGGTCGATTAATAATTATTGAAAAAGTATTTATAACAAAAATGATACTAATAATATTTATAGTTCTGCACACTGAACTGAAAAAAGCTAAGCAGCAAGATAAACATGAAAAATACTCATATATTATTGGAACGCCTGAACATTATAAAATAAAAGGCGTAATGAATACTCGGATATTGTAGGAACCCCTAAGCATGATGAAATAAAAAGTAAGAGGCGTAATAAATACTCAGATATTTTAGGAACTTCTAAGCATAAAAAACCCATGCTCCTCCAGGGAATTAACGCTCAACCAGCTGGAGGCACCTTTTTCCTTTGATTGTTGAACTACTCGTTTTTGTCTTGGGATGAAGATCTTTTTCTAAATTTAAGCCTTCTTGTTGTTGTATTACCTGCGATTTTAAGTTCCTCACCTCTGCATCATCGGAAAGTGTTTGTTTCTACAACACCATCATAGATACTAACGGAGCGGTAATTTTGGTTGAGGCATCATATTGCAAATTGGCTGTCTCGGTGAATATTATAATACCTAAGTCACCTTGCCGTAATGCTAACGAATATAAGTGTTTATCTTTATTGGTAATAACGGTGTCCAGAAGGGACGGCATGATTTTTTACCTTTTCGTCCAGTGGTTCCATGTCTGTTATTGTACGCATGAAGTAAATGTGCGCTGCTCTCCGTGGCAGAAAGCAACATATGTAGCTTCCGGTTGTGACTTTGCGTAATGAGACAATTTGTCACTTTTCTTTACTTTGTCTTAAAGTCTTAAATTTAGATAATATATTCAGTCTTTGGAATAAATTTTGATAGGTTTGGCGCCCTATACTGGCTGATGATGTTATTTTCATGAAATAAATTTGGAACTATCACGGAAGTAGCCTACAATTTTGACCTTTCGCTTCTGCTTAAGCCTACAATTTTGACCTTTCGCTTCTGCTTACGGTCTACACACAATGCGTTATATTCTTATATGACCGGGTTATCA
>JAULBZ010003466.1:0-16376 GCA_032360805.1 Neoturris breviconis
AAAACGTCTTCAATGAAGACTTATTGTGTCAGCATGCTTAGTTGCGTGGTTAAAACGTCTTCAATGAAGACTTATTGTATTGGCATGCTTAGTTGCGTGGTTAAAACGTCTTCAATGAAGACTTATTTTATTGGCATGCTTAGTTGCGTGGTTGAAACATCTTCAATGAAGACTTATTGTATCAGCATGCTTAGTTGCGTGGTTAAAACGTCTTCAATGAAGACTTATTGTGTCAGCATGCTTAGTTGCGTGGTTAAAACGTCTTCAATGAAGACTTATTGCGTCAGCATGCTTAGTTGCGTGGTTAAAACGTCTTCAATGAAGAATTATTGTATTGGCATGCTTAGTTGCGTGGTTAAAACGTCTTCAATGAAGAATTATTGTATTGGCATGCTTAGTTGAGATGAGTAATCCCATCATCACTTGACGTCTAGTCAACTTCTGAAAGAGATCTAGAGGTCAAAACGACGTATTTTGATGTTGAATAACTATTTTCTGTCGGTTATAACGACTTGATATTCAAAATTTTACCACAGAAATTCTCTTTTAATGCTTGTGTTTAACGGGGGTTGTAGTACCAAAATATATTAAAATTATTTTTAACAGTTTTGCTAATTTTACCTCCCGAGAAAACGAAAAAAGAATTGAAGAATGACTGATGATGAAACATTACACATACGGGTGACCAGCAGGAAAGAGTTGTTGCGTGTCTGGAAGAGAAAATTAATATCTTCTGGATAGTTTGACTCAGCCAGCAAAAACCTATTCAAAGTCAGCAAAATAACGTTAGAACAACGTTCTAAGAACGTTTTTCTTACGTTACTTTGCTGACTTCGAACAGGTTTTTGCCGGCTGATGAAGATTATGTCCACACCTACCACCATATTACGACGTAGTGATTTCTTCTAAGGTTGTATTCTTTGTTTATTTTTTAGCAACTTGCTATGGAAGTGGAAAACAATATCAAGGTGATGTCAGGAAAACAAGAACAAACAAAACATGTAAAGCCTGGTCAACATCATGTCCAAAAAATCTGCATTTAATAAATTTTGACAGTATCAATGATCAAAATGAGACATATTGTCGCAATCCATCTGTCTATCGTGATTCACCTTGGTGCTACACAGAAGATCTCCATCAGAGTTGGGAGTATTGTGATGTAGAAAGATGTCCTGGTAAGGCTATTATAAAAATCTTCGTTTCAACCCCATTAGACCTATGGGGCACAATGTGCCCTTTGTAAAACTTTTTCATGACTTTTGAATAGCTTAAGCAAATAGAAATTGAAGAACTTTTCCTATATCTTATCGAGGACCCTTTCGAAATCCTTTTTTCGGTAACTAAAGATGGCAAAAAATAATAATAAAAAAAATCCTTATCACCTACAATTCTTTGCACCACCTGTTTTGTTATGGTGACGTCATCATAAGTAATGACGTCATTAAAAAATGCTAAAATGTTAATTATTTGTTGACTTAACGTTCTGAAACACTACAACATGGTTCCATCAAAATTTATAGAGGGGGAGGCCTAACCTCTGGGAGTAATAAAAGGCCTATGGTTAACGGATCGTATTAAAATTACTATGTTCAGTAAAGAGTACTTGAAACAAACTTGCTATAAACCTATGCACAAATACATGTAAACTAGGTGATGGCTGCAGTCACTACACACCTAGTTTTAATGTATTTGTGAATAGGTTTATGTTGATGAGATGATCCTCATGATTTGCAAATACTGTCGCTGGTAAAAAATAAATTCAAAAAAAAAATTGTTTTCTTCTAATTGTTGGTATATTTTTATCATTTTTCACCTGTTTCCCCGTGATGACGTCATCGTGAGTAACGATGTCATCAAGAAAATTACTAGGCTAAAACGCCTCGTTTTCATTGTTTTATGAAAAGGCCTATTATAGAATTATGAAATTTATTTGCAATAGTATATTTATTTCTTAGCAATTGATGGTAACTACGGACAATGGACAGGTTTTACAAAATGTTCGGATGTTTGTGGAATCAAACATTACAGTTATCGATATCGTTACTGCAATAATCCTGAACCTCAGTATGGTGGAACAAACTGTTCACAGCTTGGTGCAAATGTTGAAAATATAACATGTGCTTTTGTCAAATGCGTATCTAGTACGTTACATATCCTTTTTTTAGATATTTCTAATCGATCAGAAACGGGTTTTTTTTGCCCGCTGGGAGTGCTATTCTGCCATTTATCTTTTCTGCCGTTTTGATGAATGTCGAAAAGATTAGACGATCTATACGCCCTTTGGGTTATGGGCATTACCTAAACTAGAAGTATGAAAATAAATTGGGAGCTATTTGGCAAATTTTGACGAATTCTTGGCCCCACAAGTGATTTCACTTTGTCTCCTAAATTTATTTCCATGATGGTACCTAGTGGGTTGAAACTTGTTGAAAGAAGTCTGCAACAAAGACGATAGAAAAACGTCCTGGCGTCTTTGCTGCAAACTTTAAAAATATTTTTATAGACTTTTAGAGGAAATAATTAATTCACATTTCTATAGAAAAATGTGATGTTTTACCTTATACTTGTAACAATTATACTATTTGCAAGCCAATCAGATTGTAAAAAAATCACAAACGCATTTCCATTGTTTTTTTTTAGAAACAAATTTTACGACCGTTCACATTGTCATTGGAGTATTATCAGTGATTATTTTTGTTCTCATATTTATTGTCGTTGTGGTTTGTTTGAAAAAAAGATGTCGAGAAGAAACAAGTAAGTAACGTGCTTTTAAATATATTCGAGGATAACGAAACGTTAAATGGAACATGAATCTGATCTCTATCTTCATTCTAAGCAATGAAATATTTTTAGGTAAAATTTTGCTCTACTCACTAAGTGAAAATGCATAAATAGCTACTGTGTTGCATGGATTACATTTCTATGCTTTTGCTAAAAGAATGTTATATATTAGGATCTGCATATAATTCCTTACCACATTAACGTCATTGTAATTATCGATAAATTAATCTTTAACCCTGTTTTATCCGGATTGATGGTGGAAATTTGACCTTCTCCTTTTGGCATATTGAAGATAATTTTTTTCCACACTATCTAGCGTCTTAAAACTTTGAAGGGCTGAAGTTCAATCTAGTTTTAAGTCAGTGAGTCAAATTTCGGGTCGATTGTTCCATTGCTCTGATAATAGCCATTATCTGTAACCACGTCCAATTCCTAGTACTTCCCATCTAAATATCTAAAACAACAAAAATATAATACTTTCTGTGCACAACGAGGAACATATTTGAAGTTTTGAAAACTGATTTATAGTAGAATCTTTGAACCTAAAGTATTTGGAGTGACACGCCATTTTTCTCAATTTTTTTTCGGATTATAGTTACAATGCTAAGCCTTGGGGCTTGTTCAGAGTTGTATGTTTTATCTCTCAGAATCAACCAACAAAAAGTTAAAAGCATTTACCAGTATTTTTTAGTTTACTTTTGAAGATAATACATATTTTTCTGAAAACCGACAAAAGTGAAAATGACACCATATCAAAAGATGCGGTGAACTTGCTCTAGAAATGATCCTCTATAAATTAGCATAAAACTTTGTTGTAGTGCTTTGTGCTGATGAATAGCGTAGCGTAACGTAACGTAGTAGCGATAATAATTTAAAGTAACGCTTCAAAAGCATAAAATGAGTAAATGGTCAAAGCTAATACTTGGAACATTCTGCACTCTGTATTTAACCTCGCGAATGTGCTGACAAACAACATAAATTCATAGATACATAGATGAATCTCTTTATGTGGGTATGTGTGTGGATCTCATTTCAAAACGGATCATACTTTAGATACATACCAAGTGATAATGTTATTGCTGTTTACTATGTCCATATCAACACTGCCACAGAAACCAGAACGACGTATTTATACTCTTGACACACGACATAGAATCAACGTCAAAATAACGTCTAATCGACATTGTGACGTTGTTTTGACGTTATACATGTCTACTGGAAGGTCCCAAGCTACTAGGATATATTTCATGCTGACATCAACTTGTTTTTAGGCTCTTATGGAGATAGAAAACTCACAGCAGCAAATATTAATCATATAATGTCTGGTGTTGATGAAGATTCTGCACTTTCTGAAGAGATTTATACGTACATCAAGAGTTACACACAGTGCTTATGTTTACATTGTATCGAAGGATGGCTTATTAATTTGTTAAGAAATTCAGAAGAAATCAGTTCTGATTCAATGAATGAAATTGTAACAAGATTGATGCAAAAATTGGAAAAACATCAACAACGAAATAATAACCTCCCTGATATTATACAGATACCTTTATGCAGAAGCACGTTACATGGAAATTGCTATTCTGAAGAAGTTGTGAAACAATGGGTTGAAGAAAATATACAATATTCGAAATTGAATCGTACGACAAAATCGAATAATCCTTCAAATCGTCTTTTTTATGGAGCTTTCAAAATAGAAGGTTATACTATCGATGATGTAAGTATTTCTTTATCGTTTTTCATTTAAATCTTAATAGAACTGACCTTTTTGAGGCTAAAAAACCTGGGGGCAGGGTAGATCCACAATATAGCCGAAGTAGCTCAGCCTCTCGGTCTAAAACCATATGGCCACATCGTTCTTCAATATGATTCATATGACGTCAAAATTAAGGTACTATAAATCGATTCGGAACATCTTGGTATTTACAAGACGCATGCAGAACAGGAAAGCAAAATGGCGCTTCCAAATTCATTTTTTATTCGACCAAATATAAGGCATAATCAATCAGATATATATATATTTAGCAACATCAACTATCAACTCCACCAGCTTAGGAATAAAATTATTATAAACACACTTCAAAGTTTATTTCACATTACACATCTGAATACAGCTAGAACACAAATAAGGCACACATTTTCGTTTTTAGAAAATATTGCAGAAATCGTGGATCCATTTCAATCGCGAGAAAATAAGAACTCAGAAATCTTTTAGAACCTTTCCACAAAACATGTATATTCCATTTAGTAATATAAAATAACATCTCTCCACTATTAAAGATGGTAATAAAAACGTCGTTTCGTAGCTTTCGGCGCCATCTTGGATATGTTTTAATGTCGCGTGGAACATTTGTCATATTTGCTGCACTTTTTTTACCGTCACCTTTCCCACAAACACGGTCCTAAAAGAAGTTTAAAAGACCGAGAACAGCAACCGAAAGGTCGGAAGGATGATGTATACTTTCGTTTATCAGGCAAACGCTTTAATTGCATTTACTTTCAGAAATGACCGTGCAACACTTACGGGACACGTATGACCTAATAGATGGTAGATAAAGAAGTCGTAGTTGACCGTTTATTTTGTGATTAACCCTATTTCTACTGGGGGTCACAATGTGCCCATCTGTCATACTTTTCCATAACCTCTGAATGATTGGCTTATACGTCTAGAACTGTTAGCACTTTTCTTATAATTTATTTACAACTGTTTTGAAAATATTTCTTTTAGTAAATAGCGATAACCTTTAACGATCAAATGAAAGGTGCTCAAAATTGTTTTTAAAAAAATTTAATTTTTGCTTGTATAACGTTCTGACAAATTTGACCAGGAAATTATTTACTTAATTTTATTTTTAGCATCGCCTGTTTTGCCTTGATGACGTCATCATAAGTAATGACGCCATCAAAAAAATTGGCAGTGCAAACATTTTTATTCTGTGTTGACCAAACCTTCCAGAAAGTTTCAAAACTAGAGCATAGTTCCATTAAAGGTTATCGCAGATCTCTAAAAATCACAGTAAAAATATCGTTAACAGAATAAGAACAGACCTATTGCGCATGCTCACAAGACTCAATGTTACATCAAAATCCAAAATCGAAATCAAACTCAAAGGAAGATATTTCATTGGTAGTAGAAATTGACATCTCACATTGTATCATTTTATACGGAATATCTTCTTTTTTAGGCTTATGCACGGAAATTTCCGCCATATGGAAACCAACCTTAAAAAGTGTGGCTCGGTATTTTATTCATATCCTTACAAACTTTTATGCTTATTTTCCATTATTTATACATTTCAGATATATGACACGTTGAATCATAATGCACATATGCATACCGATAAACACAAAGGTGGTGAACATGACCACGTATTACTTACCATACAAAATGAAACTAAAGAGAATTGTGAAACTCGTACTACAATATTATAGTGTGATGGTGTCGATCGAATCACACCATGGTCAAAAGCAGTCCAAACATTATATAATCAGCATTACATTGACATTTCGGCGGCGTTTGACCACTACATTTCAATCTTGCTGTAATGTAAATATATAAATAGATTTTATAAATATTTTTTATTTCCATATTTGTTTTTTACTATAGTTAAAGTTCATTGTAAGATTGTTCTATTTGCTGCGAATATGTATTTATACATGATCACTACATGGTCACACTGTACATGATCGTTCTACATGATCACTCTAACTTCCAACCTAAACATTCCAAGCCTTGGGAACAATCTTACACGGGATACTCTTTGATCTCATTTATTGAAACAAGCGCGTGAAATCTTGTTCAAAGTCCGCAGTAAAGACGCTACAACAACATATTTTCTTCGTTGGTCTAGTGTCTTTACTGCGTCCTTTGGACAAGTCATTTTCCCACTAGGAAACGTTAGAATATGAACGTCAATGACAGTCATTAAAATAACCCAAAAGTGCAAATGCATATTACATTGTTACCGACGTTGAAATAACGTCAAAACAACGTCACGACGTCGTTTTAACGTTGTTCCGACATTTTTCCGACGTCGTGTGCCCCTGGGTGGTGACAATTCTTTCTTATCTTCATTAAGAACTCACAAAAATCTATAATATGCTATTAAAATGGTTAGGATTTGTTGCTTAGTAACATCCAAACTAATTTATTTGTTGTTTATTATATGACGAGTTATTAAATCACGCCACCATGAGGAAAGTAATTTCTTAAAACGAACGTCTGCAACGATGGCGACGTTCAGACAACCTTTCTCATTTCCAGTAGGTATGATACATCATTATCTCTCCGATTAGACTTGATTTTTCCGGCAAGGCTAGAACGAACGAGGTTAGCCGAGTTACAGGAGTGGCAATTGAAAAGTAATTGTCTTTCTTATTGATTCTGCTTTAAGTTTCGAAGAACATATCTCAATTATAGTTATCATACGCCGTGCCTTTTCTTATCTAAATTGCAACCTCTTCAAGAAACTCTACGTAACATTCGTTCGTCGCAAATTAGAATACGCGCAAGCTATATGGTCGCCACATCTTAAAAAACACATCAATTCAATCGAAAATGTGCAAAAACGCGCAACAAAATATGTAGAAGGACATGAATGCATTCAAAAACATGCCGGACGAACACTGGGAACACGAACCATGGAAATTCAACGCCGAAGAATAATTTGATCGATTCTTAGAGGCTGAATTAAGCCTGTGAATTGTATACCTTAATTAATTATTATTATTCAACTCGCCATCACGCACAACGAAACCACATTTTTTTATGCAACTCGCCAACACGCACAACACAACCGCATATTTCTTACCACAACACGACACTATGCTTAGATAAATATTATGCACGACATTGTAAAGATGTGACAATTAACGACAAATATGTACCACACTAGCTGCAAATTCACGGTTAACGGACAAAGCCACAGCTCATTCAAATTGATACTTTCAACTATCGCTTCTTGGCTAAAGGAGAAAGGAACATTAATAAAATGTAATGATAAGCAGCTAGCGACCATCCTAAAAAGCCTATGTCAACAACCACAACCTAATTACACCCAAACCCTAACCCTAACCACAACCATCTCCGGAATACTCCGCACAAACACAACATCACCTCAAGAACCACGTCACATCACACATACCCTAACCTACCCATACTGACAGAAATACCACTATCTCCAGAATACTCCTCACAAACACAACCTGAAACCTCAAAATCCACTCCACAGCCAAATTGAACTAACAAGAATTAAAACCGTCTACATTGCCAATCATACTAACAGAACAATCTGCAGAATTAACGAACAAGCGACAAAGACCAAGAGTGCAAAAGATTATCTACTAACCAGACAACTAACAACCTCCAGCCAACCTCATCGACGAACTGAAGAGAATCATCACCATACAAGCATTGAAAATAAAGCATTAAATAAGACACAAAGAAACAAGAAAAGACAAGAAACAAGAAAATCAACAATGAAATAAAAGGAAAGGTTTCGAGGTTGATGATAAACCTCATCAGTGATCAAAGTGTTTGAACCAATACGTAATATATACATCGTTGAGCGTTCTCCGCCAAGGAGGGTATTCTCCTTGTGCGAATTCTCAGAACTCATAGACAACCTAGAAACAGATCTGCAAGAAGATAAGTCAAGGACATGGCGCCCTACAAATAGCTTCTCTCCTGCTGATGCACGACATTGCTCTGTTTAATGAAGCCTGATAGATGACATTGCCCTGACTAATGAAGACCCAGAAAAACGGCAAACTATGTTAGGCGCTGCATATAAATCCATGTGCTGGTGGCATTCAGTAGTAATTCCAAAATTATTTTCATAATTCCATTGTTCTATAGCCCTGATTTATCTATACATTCCAAACATACGATAGTATAGAGCAACCACAATACTCCAGCCTACGCAGAATCATGAAGTTACTCGAGGCCACACCACAAGTTACACTTCTAGGAGAAACAGGCCTTATCAACAAATCCTTATAGAAAATGCTGGACGACAACGATTAAATTGAATTCGAAATATCCAGAATACACAATAATAATCGAACATGGTTGACCCATATATACAGTATCCTGCACCGTCATAACAACATCATTTACAGACAAGCAACTAATATCAAGAAAGAAGTGGATGTCAATTGTAAACACAAGCACCATGGCACACACAAAAACTCTCTAAAATGAAAAACATCAACATATACAAACAAAACCTACACACAGAAAGATACTTACCACGGAACGATGCGGCCATCATGTAAAAGACTGCTCCCAAGACGTCCAATATGCGAACAAGGAATAGAAAAAATAAAGACAACCTGTTTACATTCTGCACAGTCCTACAAAGTCTACGGGAAAAATATATGAAAATACAAAGTTAAAATGAAGTTTTTAACAATAGCATTGAAACTGATTACTAAGCATCAGTAAGTTCGTAAAAGAAAGCTGTGTTCACCCTTATAGTACATCCTTAGAAACCAAGTAGTCTGTAAAAATGACATTTCAAGAAAAGCATAATTAGTCTAGCATGAAAATACATAAAACAGTGCAGATTTTATATATAAGCATATAATGAAAGAAACAATCAATAAAATATATTCAACTGGAACAACCCCTGTGTTTATTACTAGAGTGACTGGTGTGTCATCACGCATTAGACACAGTACATACAGACAAGACGAAAAGCAAAGGTTTCGCTTAGAAAATTAAAAAGTTTTGTCGAAGTTATTTTATCATAGACAGCTCTCAAGTTTTCTTATCTTTCTAATTCAAATGTATTAAATATAACTTATCTTCGATCTGTGCTAGATAGCCCGTTCTAATTTATAAAAAACAGCTGATTACAGCCACTTGTTTTGCATAAGTATTAGAAACCACCTAAACCACCTTAAACCACCTAAACCACCTAAACCACTAAAACTCTGCCATATTGTCTTATTGAGCTGATCATTTTCAGACCAGCCAGACGTTATAATTCAGCATATAGTGAATACAATAGAGGTTTATAGAGTACGGATTGGATGTTTCTGTTCAAGATGAAGTAAACAGAAATGTTCAAGATGCGAGGTCGATACCCCACTCCGGAGCGTTTTCAAAGCAGCGTTTCAGCCCTTTAAGAACTATCGCATAAATGTACATCGACCCTTGTAGCAAGATAGAGCAATGCTTAATGTATCTCTAACGTTGAGTTAACTTAGTTGATTGTTGGAGGGGATCTACTTTATAGTGGATATGTCGCGCAACAAACATATTTCGTGCAACAAGTGTTGCAGAGACATATTTTTTTCTACCTCTGCGACAAGCGCACAACAATATCGGATTTTTTTTATCTAAGTTGAGCAACAGTCGCGAAACAACAGTTGTTCATCAAAATGTATTTATAGCCAGAATAGTATTTACTCCACTTATCGTGAATGACAATACAGGACGTAATCTGTAGTTGCGTTATATCCTTTATTGTTAGTTAGTGTTTTTAACAGCTTTATTTAATTTTTGTTTAATTACTGTTGTTAATTATTATTTTATCGTGACGAAACGTTTTTACTGCAGTGCAATATTTAAATATTTACTTTTGAATTGTGTTAAACAAATATCGACATCCGGTGTCTTGGTGCCTCTACATGTTGCCCAAGAAACCTCTATAACATGCAGGAAAGTCGAACGGAGTAACCAATGGTCCTAAAATTATATTTCTAATATATTTTGTTGTGAACTTCTCATATTAGAAACTCAAAAATCACTTACAACTACATTTGACGTATGTTAAAATACATGAATAAATAACCATATGTAGTTAAGGACCGTCTCAAAAATAAAATCTACAGAGGAGAG
Source organism: Neoturris breviconis (assembly GCA_032360805.1). NCBI lineage: Eukaryota > Metazoa > Cnidaria > Hydrozoa > Anthoathecata > Pandeidae > Neoturris > Neoturris breviconis. The sequence continues at coordinate 10,628 of JAULBZ010003466.1, forward strand.
TACTCAGTCAATGATCTTGCAATGGATTGGTTTCTTCGTATTTTCTGAGGACTGGGTTATTTGTTACAATTTGTGTATTTCTGGATGATAACAAACAATTCTTGATCGAATAAAAGATTAAATTAAGGAAATAATAAGTCATACCGACAAAGGGCTTTTAAGTGTTTTTACTTTGTAATTAATGCCGCTATTACGTGATTATGTAATTACCGACACGAAAAAAACATTTTAAATAGCAATCATCTTCCGAATTTGATTTGTGATAATTTAGTTTTGTTTATTTATTTTCAAAAGTTCCTCAAGCAATTATCATGGCAAATCAATAGTTCTTTCTCTAGATTTCAGTTTAATTTCGGATATACGAATTAACGCCTACTTTGTTCTCCCATTAATTGCCTTTAAGGCGTTCAAGGAGTCAGTATTTAGTTTAAATTGTTTATTTGAAGCACACACTCGAAGAAAATCCTTGACAGACTCAAACATTATGCCACTTTCTTGAAGAACACTAGATGCTGATTTCTCTCTGTAATTGTCACATGTAGTGAATTTGCGAATGACAATAGCATAGTACTCACCATAGTCCAGATCCAGTGGAAGCTTTTTATTTAACCCTATTTTACACAGAGTATTTGGTGAACATATATAACACGGGGGGGGGGGAGGAAGAGGGGAGCAAAAATGCCCTACCTCCTTAATTTTTTATCTAAATATGCTAGAAGACTTAAGATTATGATGGTGATTTTGAGACAACATCGTTGTTCTTGTGTCTTTTCTACGGTCAAATTTAATTTCCTAATTATCACTTTCATAACGTAATTTTAAATATATTGGCATCACCTCCACCCACTATCAAGACGCTGACCTAAAATTTCAAGTAAATTACGTTAGCCGTTTGGAAATTAAAGAGAGCATTAGAGCATTAGTTAGAGCATTTTTGACACCAAACCACTCCCTCCCCATGCGCAGAATAAACTTAACCTTAATAATGATGTCGAAAAGACTTTAGATTTTCGTATTTCGTAAAAAAAAGCCAAAAGTTGGTTGAGATGAGTCCAAATATATATGCATCTTCTATGGCTTGTATTAAGCATACTTTTGTGAAGATTATTTTCCTATGAATATGCAGTTGTGGTTTAAACTTCCTTCTATTCTACAAGAGCAAATAAATAAGAACACATGACGTAAGAATAAATTAAACGTTAATTTTCTTTGTTGTTTTTTTTGCTTTTTGTTGTTGTTTTTCGTTTGTTTTTTAGGGGGGGAGAGGGGGCAGGGATTTTAGCGTCAAATTAGTGACAAATAACGTAAGAATAAATTAAACGTTAATTTTCTTTGTTGTTTTTTTTCGCCAACTCTCGAAAAATTAGTAATATTTTCGCATAATAACTCAGCATTACAAAAATCTTACAAAGAGTACAATTGAAAAAAATCTCAATGCATACAGGAGGATACGGTAGTATTAAAGCAAACAAAACAAAGCTAATTATTCTATATGCATTATGTTGTACTTCTCCATAGTTTCCACCACCTACTCATAGAATTAAGGTTAATCCATATGATGAGCATTAACCTCGTCTGAATGAATTCACATATAATGCGTCGTGAAATAAACAATGTAGAAACAATCGTAACGATGAAGATAGTCAACACCTTCTACTGTAAAACAGTAACTGAATCCATCGTTTTAACTAATCCTTCTTACAAACCACCAATTATATTAATTGCTAGGGGTAATTCTCCCTTTTCCATTATTTTCAAAAATGTTCTAACAAAAGTTGTTGAGCAAAGACAAATAATGATGATATCTCCAACACTACAGCACGATTCCACCAATGGATTGAGAAGCCCCGACAAGGCCCAGTATTAATAGGAGGTAGTTATACATGCAGCTCTACTCCCAGGGAATGTTCTCCCTTTATAATAACGTCCGGTTAACGTTCACTCTTCATAAGTGATGCATAATTAACGTTTCCCTTCCAAACAACTCCCAGTCAACGTTCTCCCGTCATAATAAAGCAATATTTCTCCCTTCAAAATTACGGCTAGTTGACGTTCTCATGCTCTTAAAATTTTATCATTGTATGCAATGAAGACCTTATAGATAAGACGTTCATTCAATACGACAATACTCTGTCGTATAAATCAGACCTAATTATGTATTACTATATCGTTGCTACATCTTATGAAACGACGATAATTAACTGATTAAGACTTATGACTAATAGACTATTATAAATAGCTCTATAAATGCTTATAATCGCTCATTTTATTTTGATGTAAAACTAGGTCTGATATACAGACCATATATATACGGACCATATATATTTCCTTTGGAAAAAAGGTTTGTGTGGTTTAAGTTACAATTTTACCTTGGATAGAGTCAATTAAAATGCGTTTAAATATTTTTATCTGTTGTGTGTTCGTATGGAGTTTATACGCTGAAGCTCATGGAAGAAGAGGACCTAGAAGAGGACCTCGATTCGACATAGGTATATATATATTTTTTGCGGGCAAAAACCTGTTCAACGCTGAAGATCTTGTTCTAGCGCCTTTACTGCTGACTTTGAATAAGTATTTCCAACTGTGACGATGGCAATACAAAGTCCGAGTACGGACATGTATGAGTCTGTACCGAGTACGGACATATATGAGTCTGTACTCGGTGGTCTTTTACGCTGTGACGGTCACTCAATTTATACTTTATTTTTTAAACAGTCACAAATGATGGAAACGAGTCGTTTGTTGCGAAGTGTTGATTAGTCTACTGAGTGAGACTTTCAATGATTATGAATAATTATTCGTGTAATTTATCTTTAATTTAACTTTATTTCAATTCTGCACATACAATAGTATGTTACACACTATGCTTAAAGAAACGCAGAGAAAAATTATCACGCTGTTTGACACAACGAGAAAGTATCTTCTCTGATCGATAATGCGAGACAATGTGGTGGTAAAATATTACCACTTAGTGCTCTTTAAATATTTTACATACCTACTGTATTATTTTCGTTCACAGTTCCCATAAATCTCTCTCCCTGCCACCCCTTTTGTCAAGAAATTAGGTGCCTCTTAATATATTTATTTGGCATATATATCCTAAAGTTTTTAAAAATAATGTCATGCAGGGCACACTTTAAAGGAGAACTAAGGTCTGATTTTTTTTCTCTGAATTTCAGTCTGAGATGTCTAAAAAATATCATTAAATTTAATGAAACGTTTAAAAATCGTGCCTGTGTATTTGTCGTCGCCATATGCAATGTTAGTTACCATGGCTTCATACGCAAAATGACATCACATGCTACATGATAATATTAAAAACAAAATGTAGGTTGAAAGTCACACATGAAGTTCTAGATTATCAGAAATCTTCTTCTGAAATAGAAGATAATTCTTATTCAGATACCGACGATTTTGATAGGAAGTGGTGTGGATACTTTTGTGGACCAGAATACTCTAAAGGGGAGCTTGCAAAATTAGAAATTATCGTCGAAAATGAGGCAAAAAGTCGTCAGTAGTTAGCTAGTGATAACGATCTTGACTCCAGCCGTCTACAAACCTTACACTGGTGTACTTGTGAACATTGTTCGATAATGCCATCTTTAATTGAGTCAAAATGCTGCACTAAATTTGCACCTCTCAGCGTCCTTGATATTCCATCGGAGGGAAAGAAAAATATACTTTCTTTGCCGGCAAACAGTGCTTGCCTAACATCGTCGAGAAGGAAAGCCACCTCTAACGATCCCAGTTTATCGTCTGTTCCAGACATTTTGAGGAACGCTGCTTGATTTGTGGTCTTTGGTAAGTGTAAATATAATATTTCATATGATTTTATACACCATCTTCGATTAGCCACTTAATGAAGATGTTAAATAAATGCTCTTCTTCAAGTCTATCTTTGCTTTGCAAAGTTGTTTCGAACGAATCATACATACATGCAGCCAGGAGTTGAATATAAGTGGCTATCCGATTTGTAATAATATTATTATTTTTCCCACTTCCGCGGGAAGGTACGGTAGGTACAAGCTTTATCGATTTTAGAGGACATTGGCTATATTATATATAGTAAACGTTAATAGAGGTTTTATTATGGTTTTATGCGAGTATGTAAAATGATAAAACAAATTTCTTGATCGTATGACTACGGTACAAAGAAAAACCTTCTAGAACCTCTTTTGTATCTTGTCTTGTCAAGACAAATGTTTGGCAAAAGTCATCATTGATAGCTATACATTGGTCATCACACATAGAGCAGTTGGCGTTTTCTATCTTGCTGAGTTATCTTATTCGCTATCAAAGTTCTCATCATTTCACGGCTACTACATAGCGGTTACAAAAGTAGCACATGTGGCGTCACTTTATAGCTTAAACACTACGGTAACCGAATAAAAATGCAGACAAATTACTTTGTGTGTCACTTATGGACAAAGTAGTGGTAATATGACATTTTTTCTCTGCAACAATCATTGTATAGCTTTAATGTAAGAAATAAACGGCAGACTATTTTTGGCCTTAGTTCTAATTTAAATACATGAAAACTAGCAAAAAAATTTACTTCAACTAAATAAATTAAAATATTGTATAAAAGGCGACCGAGTTTTAAAATATATTATTAAAAATGACCTGAATGAAAGGTCGAAAGCAATAATAAAGTGTGTGTCAATGAAACAGTTATTTACCAACTAAAACAGCATTGCAGTTTGTATTATTAAGTTTTATATTGTTCGTTTTAAACACATTGAAGAAGCACTCTTCCGTGTTTGTTTACATTCGATTTTTGAAAAGTAAATCCGATAAATAAGTCACTCATTTTATCTAACATGGTCGCAATATAAAGCAGACCGAATATATATTAAAGATACGCGCAAATAATGTAGTTTTGTAGTTTGTTCTGCATGCCGTTAAGCACGCAATATTATGAAGAAAAATAAAAAAAAATCGTAATGGAGTCTCTCTATAAGAGGCTAAGCGCTCTTTCCTTCGTGTTATTAAAGAGCCTAGAGGACTTTAAGTAGTGAATACTAAATATAAACCCTTTGCGGTGGAGAGAGTCTTAATTCTATTGTGATAATAAGATTATTATTGTATTAAGTATTGTTTATATGATTTTGCTGATTTGCTGAATTACGCTTATCCAGCAACTTCATTACTCAACAATTGATGTCTTACTGATATGAGATTTTGCGTTGTCCAGGATGAAGCTCAAGAACACCTACGAACTATTCAATATAAGATTAATTTTAAACGTATGATTAATTCTGTGCGGTTTCTAGTCTAAAATAAAATAGATTTATCAAAGCATATTTGGCTCTAAATCCACAAAGTAGATTAGATAACTTCTTTTCAATAAAAGACAACATCCTATCAAAAAGAAGACGCTCAATGGAGCAAATTTCTACTTTTGTTCATAGAGAGCAAGAATACATTTTATTTTTGTGATTCCCGCAATTTGTGAAACTCTGACCCCATGACCCTGATGGCCTTAATACTCTGGTTGGTGTATAGGAATTATGATCCACAAGGGGGTCAGGGATCTAGACGGGGGTGGTGAGGTTTGGGGGGGTGAGGGGGAGTAAGAGGGTTTGGGGGGGACAGGAGCCGCTGGGTGCTAGGCCATATTTCTACTGCTTCTTTTGTTAAGCCATAGAGAGCATAAACATTAGCAAGAATAGGCATTGTAGATGGTGTATAATAAGAGAAAAATTGTGAACCCCGCCATGTGCGGGGAGGGGGGGGGGGGGGGGGGGGT
>JAULBZ010003467.1:0-16376 GCA_032360805.1 Neoturris breviconis
ACATGATGGATAGGAATATTTCATCTAATACAGTTACCTTTCCAATTCCATTAAACATTTCCATACATTCCTAAAAACAACAACAAGAAAGAGTAGCAGGCATCACGTCTATTAAATGCTGCGATATTTATTTTCTGAAAGCTAAAAAGTGTGGCTCTTATTGGAGGGTGGTGTTAACAGAAAGTGTGGCTCTTATTGGAGGGTGGTGTCAATATAAAGTGTGGCTCCTATTGGAGGGTGGTGTCAATATAAAGTGTGGCTCCTATTGGAGGGTGGTGTTAATATAAAGTGTGGCTCTTATTGGAGGGTGGTGTTAACAGAAAGTGTGGCTCTTATTGGAGGGTGGTGTTAACAGAAAGTGTGGCTCTTATTGGAGGGTGGTGTTAATATAAAGTGTGGCTCTTATTGGAGGGTGGTGTTAATAGAAAGTGTAGATCTTATTGGAGGGTGGTGTTAATAGAAAGTGTGGCTCTTATTGGAGGGTTGTGTTAATATAAAGTGTGGCTCTTATTGGAGGGTGGTGTTAATATAAAGTGTGGCTCTTATTGGAGGGTGGTGTCAATATAACGTGTAGATCTTATTGGAGGGTGGTGTTAATAGAAAGTGTGGCTCTTATTGGAGGGTTGTGTTACTAGAGCTTCAATCACAGCTCAACCTTTATGTATATAGGATATGTATATACCATAATGCTTCAATTAAACGCCGAGGGACGTTTATTAAATATTTTCATTTGCAGAGGGGGCGTTTAATAATGCTGTGGTAAAATTTGCTCTGCAGGTAACAGTAAATAATTTCAGATTATGAGTTCCATATACATGATCATAAACAGATTATGAATAAATACATACAACTGCATGTTGCTTCAGATGAAAGGTTTTTACAACTGGGTCAGAATATAACAATTTTGCAATCATCAGTTGATACCAAGATCTGAGCAGGTTCCTTAATAAAATGTATGATAATGTAACCTGTAACAAGCTAGGTCGTAAGTGCTAGAGTACCTGTAACAAGCTAGGTCGTAAGTGCTAGAGTACCTGTAACAAGCTAGGTAATATTACAGCTTAAAATATCCAATTGTAGTAACTTAAATATTACCTAGAGCATATTATTAGCTTCTAGATATGGCAGTTAGTTAAGTAGGATTGCACCTAATTCAGATTGTTATAATGACACAGGTAGTTGCAGCTAGTAAAGTTAACAGGTATTACGAAAGCAAATGCAAGGTACACCAAATTTACGCTATATTCACTTCAACTTTGAAAGTGAGATATCTGATTAGAAGTCTAAATAATTCAGTGACAAGATTAAAACTTTGAGAAAAGTTGATTAAAAATACAAATCAATAAACATACTTGTGTTCTAATATAACTGAATCATCACCACATAGCATCTGGTAAAAGTAAATGAGAAGGTAATTCATCTTGGGAAGATATAACCCCTGTGGTTATTTGCTCTTGCCGCTGTATTATCAATCATGATTAAATGACATTATTATATTCATGTTTTGTATTCTAGTTTTACTTTCTACGTCCATTGCTTTTTAGCTACACTCAAATGATATCCAGAATCAAGTTAGATTTAAATGAGATGGAAAACTCAAAACATAATAGATTTATTTTCTTGAAAATCTTGTAGGATTCAAATATCAATTATCACAATGTCTAGTTTGTGCATGAAATTATCTTTAACAATTATAGCATGAATATTTTAAAAATCTCAGATGTGTATCACAAAAGTAGTAATTGCATACCCCACAAATGGTTTCTAGTTCAGAATATTGAGAAAAATCTCCATCATTTAGTCTGGTTGAACATTCTGTATGCCATTGCTGCCATTTTGAACTAAAATCATTTGCCGATTGGCCTTGATATACCTATGAAAACAAGTATATACGTTTTATTTCAAAAGTGGAAAAGGACAAAAAAAAAAGATCCAGATTCATTATAAATTTTCTTTACCACCTCCACAGTGATTATTTCGCTCTTCGAATACAGTTTTCAGTTACATTCAAATCTAATCAAAATACATGGTAAGAGATGTTAAAATAAACTGAATGGATTAAATGAATTGTTCTAGTTTCAAAACAGGTGCGGTTGTAGAATTGTATTACACTCACTTGGAATACAGGCATCTTTTTCATAAGATCTTCAATACTTGAAAAAGCCTAAAATTATAAGATGGTTAAAGTCACAAAGTAATAACTAATAATAAATAGCAAGAAACATGAGGACGGTAAACAAAATGAGAACATACATCAAATCTTCCTTGATCACGATAAGGATGGTGAGTAAGTAAATCACAGACTTCATCCAAACGACCTTGTAATACAAAACTGTAGATCTAAAAAATAAATATAATTGTCTGAATAATATTTCTCAGATATTTATTTTGAATTTACTAATTCGTATGCAGGAAAAATACATTTGACCAGGAATCTTGATTGATGAGAATATGGATCTTCTGAAGTCACGACCACTTGACCTAATATATCTCTAATTTGTACGGACCTAAAACAAATCTCTAATTTGTATGGGAGAAGAATCATACTTACAGTTGACCAGAAATCTTGATGAGAATATGGATCTTCTGAAGCCATGACTGTTTGACCTAATATATCTGCTTCATTGAAGTGACTTCGAACCCAATTCAACAGCAGATTCATACAATAACTACCTTGGAATGGAAGACACTTGAGTTAAATCCTGACTGAGTTTCTTTCGCACATGACTAACTTAAAGGTTCGTGGATATGAATTATATAATCTAATGGATAGAAGTTATCAATACATGGTTTTATTTTATAATGCTCAAAAAATGTTCTTGAAAAAGACTGAGCTGGGCAGTTGAAAACTACATATAAAAAATAGGTGATGTCTACATTAGCAAACAATTCAGAAAGTCATTTGATTTCTTACCTGATTGAGATTCAACAAGAAGAACTTCGCATAAATGCCATATCATTTCCATTATACTGAATAAATTTAACTAGAGAACAAAACATTTCATAACAAACCCTATGTATCTTGCAATTGAGTAGTTGCTTCAACTGAAGAGTTATAAGTACAAGCTCATAAGACATTTAACATTTTTTCTTTAGTGAGTTTTAGCAACACAGTAGTTGTTCACAAATAAGGAAGTTGACACTAATAGAAAAGAAAAAGAAAGTGAAAATCTTTTAAAATGTATACCTCATTCTCCATACTTTCACAAATTTCTCTTTTTCTCTCAAACTCTAGAAGAAATTTACATTTAAATTTACATTTATATCAGTTCAAACTTTTGGACAAAAAACCTTGGCAAAGAGACAAAACAGTCACTCTTTCCGACAGATATTTTAGAGCTATTTGACATTTTTTATTTTTGTCATTCATCTCTTCTAGCTACAGTTTAATAAACCAAAAGAATTCTGCAGAGAACTGAACCTTAAAAATAGTTTCCTGGTTCAATACTACACTCGAGGGGATATTTCTAGTCATGTCCTTAGAAGCACTGTCGTCTACTTGTTCACCCGGCCATGTTTCAGGGTAAATAAGGTAGATTGAGGGTCGTATCCTCTATCAGGAGAATGATGGAGATATGGAAAAGGTAAAAAAGTACTCCCTCTCCTAGTAGTTACCTCAACCTTGAGAAGGGGGAAAGGGTGGGGCAACAAAAAAATAATCACAGGTACGGTATTGAAAGTAGCCCACCAAACCAAGTGAAAGTCAAACCTAAGCACATAAATTATGATTTACATACACACATTATACAGTGTTTGAAATATGTCTTTATAAAGATGGTACAGTTTCAGGTCAAATAATCAATTGGAACACAATTTTCAAGGTAAAATTATGTCAGGTCACTGTGGAGGAGAGTAGTGAAATTTCATATCAAGGATAGACAACCAAATTTTACATGGCATTAGGATTTCATGTCCTTATTAAGTTGACAAAGTTTCAGGTTAAATAAACAATTGGAACACCTAAAATTCAAGTCACTGTGAAGGAAAGTAGTAAAATTTAAAATCATAGTCTAAAGTAATGCTTACAATCACTCTTCCACAGTGGATATGAATTGCATACACACATTATACATCATAGCATTATGTACACCCCAAATAAAAAATAGAGAATACACCTATGTTATAGTATTAGTTGTGCTTTTAAAGACTTGGTATATATATGTTATGTCAACACTCGAAATAACGGCCGGTCAACGGTCACTGACTGCTGAAAACACAAGCTTGATCGTTGAAAAATTCAATACTTGCGATCATATTGACCGGTCACAATATATTCGTAAATATTTGATGACCACCAGAATTTTGCGATGACTGCTAGGATAAGAAAATTTATGATCTCGCTGACTGGCAACATTGTAAAAGTTATTTCGATTACATGCAAAGTATAGGATATTCTTTAACCATAAATGCTTTAACAATACGTTATGTGGTCTGAAAAAAACATGCAAGTTATAGTTTTATTTTATATACACTCTATACATAGGATGGTTTTTGCTAGCCCTAGTAAAGGTTTATTTAACAAAACTATTTTTATATAGGACGATTTTTACTAGCTGATGTTATAAAGTATAGAATAAAACAGTAGAATATAATTTCTTTCTTATTAATCGTACTAAAATTCCAGGACGGTAGCATGCCTCTTCAATTGGGTCGAAAATGCAATTGGGGACCATTTTTGCCCAAAACTCGGGACCAAGTACACAAATTCGAAAAAAAAGTGAACCCTTCTAGAATACCACCACAAACGCTTGTACCGAATTTCAATGCTAGTCCTTCGGAAACATGGTTTATTAAGAGAAGCGAGCCGACTCCAATGCCGCAAAGTAATAGCACTAGCCCATCCAAACTTTGTTTGGTGGGATAAAAATAAATGATGAAATAATTTCGTAGCAAATGTTGTGTAAATAAACTTTCACGAACGGAGGGGAATCAAGTATTTTGCAGAAATAATGTTAAGCAAGACGCATAAAAAAAAAACACTAAGGAAAAAAGTGCCTATCTTGAGAATGCCCTGATGGTTAGACTCTTCCAAACTCAACCTACACAGTCTGGATGTTCGAATGTCAAACATCATTAAAATTTGTCATTAAATGTCATACGGTTATAACTTTTGTGAATAGATAGTTTTAAAACATTTTGGGAAACATCTCCTTCAAAAGAATTTTAAATTTTAAATTTTGCAAAGAAATATTGTGGTCATACATTTTCTTTTTATATCGCTTTTTAGGGGTCCGAAAGGGGGGGGGGGGGCAATATGTTCCACCTCCATAATTAATGAGGAATTGCAATGAAACTTAGTACAGTAGTACTTTATTACATTCTTAACATTTTGTCAAAAAAATAAATTTGATTACATCAGCATTTGTTTGATAAATATAAAATGTTTTCATGGAGCATACTATCGCTGTTTGATAACAAAATTTATTTAAGTTGTTTAAGTCAGCAAAATAATGCTGATGCTAGCAATATTTGAAGGCATTCATGTTTTAGCGTTATTTTGCTCCACAGACTGACCAATACCATGGCTAAGGCCATTATGAATGAGGTATGAATTAGAGGTCGTACTTCACATGTTGCAAACCATTTTTCTGTTTTTATTGCCTGGCTTTATAAAAGTTCTCATTGTTTTCTGACTATTGTATTAACAACTTTTGCTAAGCAATTTGAGTACCTTAATTCAGACAATGCAAATTTTAAAAATCACCTTAATAGAATTTTATAACATCTCGGAAAGTTTCAACTTGATTGTGTTACTACAAAAAGCTCAGTACAGATTCATTGAGGGAGGGGGGGCCACTATAGGCTAAGACATTTCCAATGTTAGCTTGGAAGTGAAACTTGGAAGGGATATCGAATATGTGGTAAAAAAGATGCAAGTATACATAGAAACAAAGCACTCAGGCTATTACACCTTCTATAAAACCAAACAGACAATATGAATAGCTTTTCTAAAAAATGACTCCTCCACGAGCCTATTACAGAGAACAGGCTAAGTAAAAGGTGAAGAGGCCAAAGCAAGAGTAAATAATCACAGTGGAGGAGTGGTTTTTAAGCATAGCTTCAGGCTATTTTCTAAAAGAATTATTGAATAAGACGTGTGGAAATTAATAACAGACCTGTTCTGGGTCATCTTCAAACAATTTGTTTTTTGCTTCCAAGGTCTGTCTGTCATAATGGCTTACAAACTGGTAATCAGTCTTTGATATCATCTGTCCTTGATGATATGATTCCCAGTTGATATGATACGAACGAATTTCTACAAGTTTGCTGTCCAAACGGCTTAAAATTATTCCTAAATAAGACAGTATATTGTACACATTCGTCAATAAAGAAATGTCACTGAAATTAACAAAAGTTACTTGGAAGAAAGAAGTTTCCAAAATGTTGCATTCTCTATGTGCGGAGTTTGTGAGGCAGTAAAATTATGTTTTTCTCCAAAAAGAATGAGAAAGCAATATCTAACACCATCATCCAAATAAGAGTAAATAAGCATTGTGGAGTAGTAAGAATTTTTTTATTTTGAGCACTGCAGTGTAGATATGAGCAAATAATCACTGTGGAGGAGTGAGTTTTGAGCATTGATTCAGATTACAGGTTACAAAGACTGAAACAATGCTCAAAAATCCCTCCTGCACAATGATTAATTGCTCTTATTTCAATGTAGAAAGAAACCATTTAGCCGTGATTGAAGTAAGTGTAAATAATCACATATATCTTCAGGCTATGAAGCTTAAAAGTCCCTCCTCTGTAGTAATTATTTACTTCGACCACTGATCACCGTTTAAAGCATAATGAAAAGAAAAATCCCAGAGAGCAAAAACTTGTTCAAAGCCAGAAGTAAAATGTTGTTCTAGTGTCTTTACTGCAGACTTTGAACAAGGTTTTGCCTACTGGGAGTGTAGTTACCATCATCAAATGGCATTTAAAAATAAAGAAACACTGGACAATAGAACAAACCTGGAAACAACTGATGTACATTGCCTGTGGATGAGTGTTTTGTAATAGTTTTCCAGTTAAAAAATATACTAAAAACACTCCTCCACAGATGATGTCCCTCAGTCATAGGCATGTAGAGCAAAAAAAAAAAGAAAAGTTGTTCAAAGCCAGCAGTAAAAACCCTAGACATTGTTTGACATTGTTCTAGTTCATACAGTGCTTCAAATAAGAGCAAATAATCACTCACTGTGGATGAGTGATTTTTGAACATAGCTTCAGGTTATAAAACTTGAAGCAATGTTCAAAAATCCCTCCTCCAAAGTAATAATTTACTTTTATTTTGATTACTGAAATAAATATATCAAGGTTAAAGTCTCAGAGTTAAAACGAATATGTATATGTATTTTTCACACTCTATGTACTCACTCTAATTTGACGAAAATAGAAAAATGTTTGGATCCAAGTGAATCAATAAAAAAGTTTCTAAAATGTTGTTGTGTTAAATATTGATTCCAAACTTCAAAGTAAAAATCTCAGATTAACTAGTATACATCACCTGTGGAGGAGTGTTTTTCGAGTACAGTTTTCAGTTGATCACGATAGACGTGAGTCTCTGAGACTCGAAAGACTACACAAGGTACAAGGTATAGGTAGTTCCAAAGTTTTTAATACTCATAGACACAGCTCAGGTGATTTCTGACAGTCTGCAGTAATAAAAAATTGCAATCTGTTAGCAAGGATGTACGTGTCTAAACATTGTTTGTTGGCTAAAAATTGTTTAAAATTTATATTATTTTTTACCTGTTTGTGAAGCATCTTGTGTATATGCCAAATCATCCCGATATACAGCATAATCTCCTGTATTTATACTCATCTTTCTACTTGTTATCTGTGGATAAGAATATGTATATCAGATGCCTTGAAATAATTGTCGGACATCACCAGGAGTGTTTTTCAGTTGGACAGCTGAGAACTAAACTAAAAAAACACTCCTCCACAAGTGATGTCTAGCAGTTCTTTCAAGGCTTGGTTTCAAAACCATTTATACAGTGGTTGAAATAAGACCAAAAAATCACTGCGAAAGATTTTGAACATTTTAATATATCATATCATAGTATCATATCATAACTCCCTGATTTAAAACGAAATCTGAGGCGAAGTCAAAAAATAACCATGATGGATAAGTTGGGAGTCAATGACACTCTAGGAAATTGATGATTTGTAATATTAGACAGCACTTGATGTGGTTCTTGTTGGATCGGTTAGGAATCAAATGAAGTATTCTGTGCTTGGTTAATCATCTGTCATTCTCAACGCAATTAAGGAGAATTTTTCAGGGGATAATGACAATATTTTTGTGAGTCTTAAACACGGAGCCTGTTGTTAAATTTTGTCAAGGTTTCATATTTTTTGCAATTATTATTTCTCAACAATTTTGAATTTATTTTTTTTTTAGAAAATTGTGACGTCATCAGTCAAACGACTTTCCGGGTCTTTTTCAGAATTAAATTTTTAACTTCGGCCCGGAAAGGCTTGGAAAGTTTCGTATAATTTGTCCGGGTCATATCCGGGTTATATTTTCAGGACACTTGAGTGTTTAATTTTTAATTATCAACTAAAATAATTCATCAGTATGAAGGTGCCCACATTCTGGAAATGTTAGTTTTTTGATCCCATCACATCAATGTTCGTCGCTGCGGTGTATTTTAATGTTTAGATCACATTTTCACATCGATGGTTGTGTCAATACACATGATCTGAAAATGGAATGAACATCGTGCGTCAAAGGCAACCTCGTTTCCAGGGCTTCTTGCCTTTTCGAAATAAATTTCGTATTTCGAAAAGGCAAGAAGTCCTGGAAACGAAGTCAAAGGTTCAAAAATCGAAAAAGTCAAGAAGCCCTGGGTACGAGATCTTTCAATTTTCGCACTTAACCTCGCTCCCAGTGCTTCTTCTTTCTTCACAGAAGGGAAGAAGACGTGAAAACGAGGTTGTTTTCGCGCCGTTTTAATTTTTATGCATTTAAGATGCGCGAAAATTAAAGGGTTTATATTCGCACATTAAAAGTGAAAAACGGGCAAATAGAGCAAAAACCGAACGAAAAACTGGCGCGAGAATCAGGTCCGCTAAAATTAGAGGCGCGATATAACAAGGGTCGCAAAGAATAGAAGGTAAAAACCTTAACTTGAAGATATTAAATTTTGCGGAAACAAAATTTTGCAATCTCTAAATTTTTCGAAAGCCGCGGTTATTAAATTTTGCGAGTGGATAAAAAGGGCCACATTTCAAAAAATAAATGTGCGAAACGCAAAATTTAATACCATTATGATATCCTTAATTGAATCACAAAAATAGGGACTAGCTGAGCTCCAGGTGCTCTGAGAAATGGAAAGGCCCTCAGAGGATAATGCAACCTTGTTTTCAGGGCTTCTTGCCTTTTCAAACACATAGGAGCCGCTCTTGTGGTGTTCGAAAAGGCAAGAAGCCCTGGGAACAAGGTTGAGAATAGCACAAAGCGCTTCCCGTACTGCATTTACTCAATTCCGATTTCCCGCCTTAAATCCGTTTCTGCTTACGACTAACCTAGGGGTTCCGCTTGGAAAATCTACTAAGTTAGAATTTCGAGATAGAACTCTATCGAAAAGTCAACAAACTTGCCATAAAATGTTCCAATATGTTCACAATAAATATGGCAGCGCGTGAAGCGAGCGTTTCCGTTTTAATAGTCTTTTGTAGGCGCATTCGGGGAAGTGATACAACAAGAATTTAGCCCGGTTTACATTACCCCATAAATAAGGTTCGATTTACATGGGTTGCAAAAAAATGGGTTGCATTAAAATAAATTTAGGAAGTAGAAAATTTAGACACAAAGCGAAAATTTAGTCACTTTTTAAATATATATGACAAATGCGTTTATTAAAAATCATACATCGGTAAAAACGCTTGGTTTTCTCATCAGAATATGTAATATATATTCAAATAAAAACTAGTGCTTAAGAGAAAGCTGTACAAAAAAGAGTATGCTAGCAAAGCAAATAAGTGAAGTTTTTTCTCTCGCTAAATTCCTGTGTGGCGTTTAAGTTCCGATTTCCCTATTATCCCCGATGTTATGTTATAACCATGGGAGTGCTTTGAGAAATTTCTACTCCAGTCTAGTTTTTTATTTTTTTATCTTATTTATTGATTGATTCGATGAGCCAACAGTGCGAAGGGTCGTGACGAGGGAAGCCTTAACGAACCAGAGGCTCTGGTTTGAGGAACCAGGAATCCTTGCTCACTAAGAACCGTTGAAATGTTTGCTAAATATTGTTCAATAAAAGAAATAGTATGGCTAGACAATTAAATGTAAAACTTACATACGAACTTAAGAAAAAAACGTATTCCAAAGCAATTCCGGGCATCATCCGGCAATGTTCCGGGCTTTAATGCGAATTAAATTGACATACTTTGGAAGACCCGGAAAAATACGGAAATTTCACACTACAAAACATTTAAACAACATAAGCTAGCTATAACCATCGTTGTAAAAAAAAAACAGTTGGCAAGTTAAGTAGTATGGAATATAATGCACCTCTATGGAGAATGAATGTGCCAATGGCAATGTGCCCAAAAGAAAAGAAAAAATTGATGTGACTCGCACCCCAAACATCGCAAAACATTAAAATCTTTAGCTAGCTAGCTATACATTAATTAACAACAGTTTATTCATTACGGGTACCTAGCTATATCCACACAGAACATATCCACCTATCGTTACATGAGGATCCTGCATATTCCTCACGTCCATCCACATGCATGCGCTGGGCACAACCGCATCCGCATATCCGATGCGATCGCGCATCAAGTCGGCCGGGCGGCGAAGCAGTGAGTTTACCACATTATTATTAGCCAGTTTATTATACTGTTATAGTCTCTGTTTTCCCCATAAGCTAGCATTATTGCTGGCCTGCTCCCCTGGGATGAAGTCAAGTGAAACTACAGAAATAACATCCGTCCCCTCCCCTAGAATGTAATGTAGAAGCAGTCACGTCACAAGAAATTAATTTCTTGTGACTTTTCTTGTGACTATTCTGCCATGTTGCTATTTTTCTAGGTTGGAGAGTCAGCTTCTTATTTCGGGAAATACCGGAAAATCGGGATATTAATGTTTGCGAAGCGTATCTAACCGAAAGCAGCCAACTATGTACGTCCATGAGCCAACGGAGGTATTCTTGAAAATATAGGTGTTCTAAGGGGGTGTACTCTGGAGTACTAAAATAACATCTGTACCCTCCCCTAGAATGTAATGTAGAAGCATAGTCACAAGAAATTTAATTAACACAAGCTTTTGAAATGACGTGACTTTGATATTTGAAAGCAATAAATAGAATTCGAATGTCGTGCAGACATTTCTATTGTATTGGATCACCAACGGAACAGAAAAAGTGCGTTCGAACTAAATGAGGTTCGAAATAACGAGTATCTGAATTAGTGGATATTCTCAATACACCATCCCACCGTCCTTACCATAAACCTATAATAATATAATTTTTTTTTTGATCTGCAAAATAAATATTTTAATTTTTTTTAAAAAATCTGAAAAATCTGGTCTGTAAAATATTACTTCAGACGGTGGCTCACGGACGGACGGTGGACGGTGGGACGGTGGACGGTGGATTTACTCAACGCCAAATAGTAATGGGCTTCAAACAATTTAGAATTTCAATTCATTTACTATTTATACGGCCCTAGTGTATAGTTTGTACATTACAGTTCACTCCCGGCAACCTCGATCCCAGAGCTTCTTCTCTCTTGACGTCTAAATGTCTTTCCCTCTCGTCTTCAGTTAAAACATATATTTCTATGGTTAAAAAGAGAAGAAGCGCTGGGATCGAGGTTGCACTCCCGGTAACTCGAACCCCCTCAGCCTTACTGATAATTAACAAAATATGTGTCTGTCTTACGTAAAGAATTAACGAAAATGAAAGAAATTTAAATTTTATCATTTAACAAGTCTTTTTGAGTTCCTTTTCCCAACAAAAAAGTTCAAGTTATATACAAAACGAATATACTCTAAAGATGTGTTCCCACTGCACGACAAGACTCGTGGCTTTTTAAAGATCATTGCTTTTCAAAAGGTCATCGTTTATTTTGTCGCTTTAGACTATCGTTTGTGTGCTCCTATTGCATTCGAGTTAATTATATGGTATGACAAAAAGCACATACAGTGAACTCCCGGTAACTCGAACACCGGTTAACTCGAACACCGGTTAACTCGAACTTTCATTATCTCGAACTATTTTCTTCGGTCACTCGAACCTTCCCTAATACTTCCTTTATAAAAATCACTCGTTAACTCGAACCTCGGATAACTCAAACATTCGTTATCTCAAACCATTTTTTAGTCTGCATTCGGCTAATTTCTTCATATAACTCGAACTTTTTTCTTGGGAAAAGGAATTCAAAAGAATGACAAAATTTAAATTTGTTGAAAAGTTGTTGAAAACGAATTATCAGTAAGGCTGAGACAAGCTTATATACGAAACTTCTTCCAGTGAATGTTAATATTGTAACGTTATATTGTTATGATTTTTTACTGAAGAAAAAATCGCCTTAACTCGAACTAATATCACATTTTTGCCTGAATTTGACTTAACGGGAGCTTCGCTTAACTCGAACATTCGTTAAGTCGAACTATTTCCCCCGGTCCCTTGGAGGTTCGAGTTACCGGGAGTTCACTGTATATTTAAAAATCCTTCATCTAGTGATATTTTTGTTAATCTACCGTATTTGAAATACATTTCAAAGAAAACTTTCTCCCTTCTATGGCTGGATTTAGACTTCGGAAATCTCGAGTTAAGAAAATAACGAGTTAAGGAGTCTAAAAGTTACAAATATGACATTATTATGCATTTCCTGGAATAAGGTATACCTATAAAAAAAACGGTATAGAAGCGTGACATCTCCCAGATTTATTTTGTCCAATCAGATTGACTCGTTTGTTCGAAAATCAAGGCACCTGCGAAAAATCTTTGTTGGCGATTAAACATCGAGCAGTTCGTATCGTATTTTTGACAGTTCGATATTTTTCAAGTTTTGTGCGTTTATAATATATATTACATATATATTTATTGAAAGATATACATAATTATCATGTCTTCAATGGTAAGAGTAATTTTACTTAGGATATATCATTGATTTAAAAGGAGCAATCAGAATATTTTTTCAAGTTTAGCTAGCCACCTGGAAAAACTTCTTAAAGTCGCCTTATTATTATTGATTGTTTCCTGAAATTATTCACCTTTCTTTCTTTGTCTGTTGACAAAGACAAAGGCCAACTATACATTATCTTAACAGAATTAAGGATCCCTAAATTAGTCATGTTCACATATGAACACTTTTGTTTTCCTTTACTTTATACATTTGTCAAGTATACAAATAATCGAAAACTGATAAAATTATTCTGAATATCTAGAAATTAATGATCGATATTAAATAAAACTTAATAGAAGAAGAAAGAAAGGCATATTTGAAAGTTATTTGTTTTGTATCTGGCATGCAGAAAATTACCATAAAAAAACGAGTGAATGAAAAACATTCACATTCGGATTTGTTTATAAAAAAAAAAATCGAATGCGTCATAAAAAGAACTCGATGAGAAGACATTGTAGTGTATACTTATTGCATACAAATCATAGTCATGTGAATATGATACCATTTTAGGATGGAATTATTGGCAAGGCAGAAATTAATACAAGTGTAGATACAGAAATAATAAAAACATAATACAGTTAGACCTCTCTGCATATTTTCACAAAATAATTTCCATACCTTTATTTTCCATATAATTGTACTTTTCTCACAAAACACACAGGTCGTTCTTAGATCGTTCTCGTAGTTGATTATCTTTTTCTTTCTTAATGAAACCATAATAAATAACTCTAAAATTAATCTTCATGTGATATTGTCAAGATTTAAAACATATACACAAAAATTATATCTTCTAAGGCTTGATATCAAATAATCTTGTAAATATGACTAATTTCACTTAAAATTCTCTTAATGAAACCATAATAAATAACTCGAGAATTAATCTTCATATACACAAAAATTATATCTAAAGTCATCATGCACTCATGTCCTCTTCACACTGATATGCGTAGTAAATAAATTACTGCACGTGTTGGTATTCTATTTTCGAAAAAAAACGTCATCACAAATCGAATCATAGATTCGAACGTTCTATTTTTAAAAATTATAAATAGCCACTGTGAAGAAGGGTTTTTTAAGGATTTTTGAGCATAGCCTTCCCGATAGGACGTCAGATGAACGTCACTACGTCGACCCTACGTCGCCTGCCCATTGGGTTTACTATAGACAATCTACATCTATTAATGATCTGTTAAATCTCCGATTTCTTTAGATCTCCCTATTTAAATGCAAATCAAGGGTTCAAGCAATTGATCCCTTGGTGGGCACATGGTGCAATGGAAGAATTGTAGAGTGCCGACCAGGCGACCACTTAATTAGCTGGGACAAATACAGTAGCATGTATGACCGTTGGGTGGCGTGCAGTAATGTACGTCATCCATTGAAGATCCGTTGTTCTCTTTGGAGGGGTGCAATTAATAGCACAAGTTTCCCCGAATTGCAACATCCATCGAACATCCAAAACGGTGAAATTCTTTGGGACACGGAAAGACGGAGAAAGGTGACCGTCGCTGTAAATGACCCATTCCGTATGGAGGTAAGGTGTAATCTTTATTCACTCTATATTGCATACTCTCCCATGCCTAATTGTAGGTGGAGGTATATTCCAGTTTTTGTAAAACAAGAATTTTGATTTATTAGAAATAGGTTTTAAAAGGGTTTGACCTAAAATCTCCCACACCCCGCCCGAGAGTATATACCTCTCTTATATTGTAACATTGCCGTTTGGCTGAAAACATTTTAAGATCTCGTTTATGCGGGAAAATAACCCATTCAATTTCTGTGCAGCTAAGAAATTTAAAATAAGTAGGGTAATTAACTCGATATTTAGTAGAGAGGTTACTGTTTTAAATTCCCCGCTTTACTTTAGGTTATCTCAACCGATAACGACGTTATCCAATACGAATATATTAAAGAACTCTAAGAAGATGCGATGACAAGTGGTAATGAAGAGGTTGTTGGAGGTTATGAGGAGATCGTTCGAGATGTTGTGGAAGAGGTTGTTGTTGAGCAGGTTGTTGGGGGTGGTGAGGTTATTTGTGAGGAGAATGTTGGGGATGTTGTTGTTAGGAATGAGAAAGAGGTTGTTGTCGAGCAGGTTGTTAGGGATGTTGGGGTTGTTTATGAGGAGATCGTTCGGGATGTTGTGGAAGAGGTTGTTGTTGAGCAGGTTGTTGGGGGTGGTGAGGTTGTTTGTGAGGAGAATGTTGGGGATGCTGTTGAGAATAACTATGGGAATTACAGTTACCTTCAGGAGTTAGATTTTGATTCCTCTGCCAATCTTGACAATTCTTGTTCGTCCTCGGCAATCAAAGATGTCGGTAAGATGTCTTCGATGCTACTAGCAGCTATTGCGGAAAATTCTATGCAGATCTTAGGCGCCGTTAATAAAACCCTTCTTTCTGTAAATAGCATGGAGAAAAAAATGGACATAATGGAGAAGAGATTGACCAAGATAGAGGGGTATATTTTCAAAAAGAGTTGTTGTACCTCCTGTTATTGGTGTTCCTACTAGTATTTTGGACTCCGTCATTGAACATACTCCAACGAAGAAAAGAAAACGCAACAACGTCGTTTCAAGCATAAAATCCGGTCTTGGTGACGAATTTTCTGAACAGGAGTTAGCGCAGTCTAGTTTTACCAATCAATCCAGAAGTTATCGAGGTAAGATAATAACGACGACTGCGCTATCTCCTAACCGCTTAAATAAAATTTTGAACAATACAAGAAAAAAATTCGGGAAAGAATTTAATTTTAAATCAAATGAAGTTGTTGAAGTGGTAAATTCTAAATGCCGAAAGATTAGAAAAAAGATTGAAAAACAAATGGAAAACAAAATATAAAGACATAATAAAACTATAATGTAAAATACCTTAAGAGAAGAAAATTTTGCGGGAAGTAATATTTTCTTCAAAAATTTGTAATCTTAGGGTATTCTTTGTCATAGTTGGTTATCTTCCTTTACTTGTTTATAATGTTTAACGATCGATTAATAATAGTATTGCAGTTAGCGTTCGACTTTAAACAAGTAATAAATCTTTTGAACGCTGAAAAACAAGCTGGTTATATACCGTATTTCCTCTAATAAGCGCTCAGCCTTTATCAAGCGCCCACCTAAATCTGAAAATAAATGAATAAGCGCCCCTTTAATAAGCGCCCGGGGCGCTTATCACAGGAAATACGGTAGCACGTTTTGCACCTGGAAAACCATTGGCATCTGGACGAGAACGTCTTTTGCAAATTTCAACATC